>BGPR01009890.1:0-42165 GCA_013235015.1 Araneus ventricosus | reverse complement strand
TACTAAAATTGCTGATATGTCGAACTTTTTGAGCAAATACACCAATAAAAGGAGGTTTTATTCGTAAACACATGTTTGAATTTCTTTACTAAAATTGTTAATTTGTAGACAGTTTTGAGCAAATTCCCCAATAGAAAGAGGTTTTATTTATAAACACCTCTATCAATTTCTTTACCATTCTTTAAGCTGCAGGAATCATATTTGCAAACATTTTCTCACTTGTGCATTCCGCTTACGTTTGTAAAATTCTTTTTAAGAATCTTTAATTGTTCCATTTAATTCCATACTAATTTCTACACACGTCGAAGGAAAATATATATGCAAGATAAGACTTTGCGTTTATATGTACATGGAACACTTAAACACAACATGTATGTACAATGTCAGTCTGTAAATAAAAATGTTAAATTCATTTTTCGGTGGGCAAATTATCATAATTGTAGTTAAAAACATTTTTTTAATGTGGGAAGGAGAGGAAAAAAATTGTAATCTAATTGGCATCATTGAATAAATAAATTTTAGAATTTTAAGATGTCTTAAGAATCAGCTGTTTTTACTTTCTCGTGCAAAGAGAAAGTAATGTAATCGTCAAAAAATTTGAACTCAAGATTTTGAAGAATTTCCAAGCTTTAGACCTCCCTGAGTCCTAAAAACACAATTTTGGGATAATGTTTGCCTGTGTGTCAGTGAACACGACAATTCTAAAACTATTAGAGCTATAAGGATGCAATTTGGTATGTAATCTTTACACATAATTGGTAGATTTCTATCAAATTTTGGACAAACTCCGTCCATGGGTTGAAAAAAAGTTGTTCAAATTGCATTTTCGATTTTCTTATTATGACGCAAGGCCATTTTGCGTCTTGGCGATATTCGTGACCTTGGCGCGCGCCAAGGAAACTAGTGGATAGTCATAGCATTCTGAGTTACAGAAGGTTCGCATTCTTTATCAGCGCGGGGGGAGGGGAAATGACACCTTTTTGAGAAGTATACGAGAAAGTTTAGTTGATACCATTCCCGCTGGTTTCTGACATAGTTGAGGAAGATAAAGCCGGAAAACATATCAACTAGTCAGCTTTCAACTATCAGCAGTGACCATCCTACAATTGGAAAATATATATTTTTATTTTTAGGTAATTTTTATTGTTTCCGCTCTAGAACATTTAACAACATAACACAGGGCAGAATCACATTTCCATTCATATTAAAAACGCCATCCTTATATGAGGGAACAATACATCCTCTGAAGCCGAAGAAGAACCAACCATGGAATCAAAATAATCTAGTAGATGGGTGTTTCTTGCAGATAATATTTCAGTTTGCTAGATAAGCGTATTGCAATGCGGTTCAAGATGATATGATAAATGGGAAGAATATTTTTCTTCAGTAGACTCAAAGAAATGAATCAAAACTGAAAACGCTGAAGTGGTAGGCTTCATCTTGCAATAACGTATGTTTTACAGAGGAGGACTTGGAACCCTAAGTCCGATAACCCTAACCTTATTACTTCGATGCACCTTTTCTCAAAATCTGTTATAGATTCATGTTTGAAATTTTTTATACAAGTAAAGTACACTTTTCTAAACACACTAAAATGAGCTTTTGGTAAATTTTTAATTTTTTATAAATTTACAATATTTAATTAGACTTAGTGAAATTTTTACCCTATTTTGACACAAAAAAAAATTGTAAAAATAAAGTTTTGAGTTTTTTTTTTAAAAAAAAAAGATCATTTCAGTATAATGAAAAAAGTGTACTTCACTTGTATAAAAAGTTTCAAACATGTATCTATAACAGATTTTGAGAAAAGGTACATCGAAATGGCCAATTTTACGTTTTTTGTTTTGACACTAAAAAATTGTAAAAAATAAATTTTTGAATTTTTTTTAAAAATCATTTCGGTATAATGAGAAAGATGTACTTTACTTGTATAAAAAATTTCAAACAGGAATCCATAACAGATTTTAAGAAAAGGTACATTGAAGTAACAGGGTTAGGGTTAACGGTCTTAAGGTTTCGAATTCCCCTTATAAACTTAAAGGAAAATTATAAACAAAGTGTTGACACATGATTCTACATATGGGACGTAGATAGTTTGTTTTATGTTTGCCAATGCAAAAAAATTTATCTCAAAAATCACTGCATACATTTGGAAATGTTCAATTCAGAACGAACAGAGCTCTTTGCTCAAGTTTCATATCGAGAGATTTATCTGACTATACACTTCATGCAAAAAATAACCTTTTAGAACCATGAAAATTGGAGATTTTTTAAAAATATTTTCGAAAATTTCCATAGAAATATGGAGGATTCAGAGCTAAAGTGGACCAAGTTCATATTTTGCTATATCATTGCCATGGTCATGTAGAAATTGAATATCTGAAAAGGCAAAACAAATAATAATAGAAGCAATTTAATTGGTGCCCGCATGTGGTGCTTCTTCCAGGAAAAATTGTGAAGCACAAAGATACAAATACGAATTAAGGAAAGTTTTAATTGTGAAAGAGTTAAAAATACAGAAAAAATAACAAACAACGATGAAGAATACGAATCTGGGGGATGACGTCATCAAAGGCCATTCATCCATGCAGATTAACTAGAATAGGTTTTCTGTTTTTTCTTTCCAATTTATTCCGGAGTAGGTTCAGGCCTTAGAGGAAACTTTATAATGAATTTAGACCTTAAAGTTTTTGCCTCTACAGAAAACCTATTCTGGTTTTGAATCTACATGAATGAATGGCCTCTGATGACGTCATCCACCAGATTCTTATTCCTCATAGTTGTTTGTTATTATTTTTGTATTTTTTTAAACTCTTTTACAAATAAAACTTTCATTAATTCGTATTTATATCTTTGTAATGTAGAAATGTTATATTTCCTATACAATAATGATTAAAGTCCATAGTTCAGTTTGCATCCACCAGGCAGCAGGAACAATTAGATGGCCAAATTGAAAGCAGTGAACCAAATTTGAGGGTCTGCTTTTTCAAAAATGAATCTCATGTACTTTGTCCATTTTAACATTGAAAACTCCATACAGTCATTCTTTCGGAAAAGCTTTTGTTAACCACTTACAAGATTTTCCCTGTGGTCAACCGAGCATCAAATTAGGATATTCTTTAACTCAAATTAAAATTACAAAAGTAATTACGCCATAAAACTACTAGATTATAATTAAGCTAAAAATTATGTGGAAACCATTGGTATCTCAAATGTTCCATAGATTCTATGTTCAATCAAATAAACAGTATACTCCCGGAAGGGAAAATATCATCTAATGGAATCCATTAGTATCTCAAATGTTCCATAGATCCTAGGTTCAATCAAACAAACAATATACTCCAGGAAGGGAAAATATTATCTAATGGAATCCATTAGTATCTCAAATGTTCCATGGATTCTAGATACAATCAAATAATACTCGAGGAAGTGAAAATATCATCTAATGGAAGCCATTAGTATCTCAAATATTCCATGGATTCTAGGTGAAATCAAATAAACAATATACTCCAGAAAGGGAAAATGTCATCTAATTTAGACATTCGAGTGAATAAAATAGCGAAAGGGATAATAGAAAAATCTTTAATAGTTTTTAGAGTTTTACTTAAAGTTTCAATCATGTCTCAATGTCTTAAATTCCTGATTTTGATATTTCAAAAACAAAGAAAAAAAATAATGTCTTTAACGGCCAAGTATTTTAACATAATTATTTTTGAAATTTATAAGTAGTTAAAAAATGAAATGCAATGAAAAACACGACTTTAGCAGTACCAAAAATTGCATAACTTTTCAGATTTTAAAAGAAAACTTCGAAAGGTTCTGTTGAAATAATATCACCCTGGAATGTTTGCTCACGATGTTCAAAATTCGATACACCAACAAACGTGATAAAAATATTTTTGCATAGGATATGCTTATTTCTTCAGATATTCATTCCATCTTCATGTAGCATATTTTTATTTAGGAACAGGGGATATGTATTTAGAAACGATATAATTTTGATGTGTTTTTTCGACCAATAAAATTCGCAAAAACTTTTGAAAGAGACGTCGGATTTATTGCACTATTGTATCCATTTAATAAAAGAAATATAGTCATGCATGATTCCTATAAAAGAAGTAATAATTTGCATTAAAATGAAATGAAGTAACTCATTTTTTGATAGCTTTGTTTTACGACAGTTTATGAATTAATATTCAATGCTTATGAATCAGATTTTAAACTAGAAAGAAATCGTTGATGTTTATTATTTTGCGAAGTTTTAGTCGTTATTTCATTTAATTTAAAAGTTTTAAGGAATAAGAAAAGAAAAGTAAAATTTCATTGCGAATTTTTAACTTAACAATGAGTTCCAATTTTTCTTTTACCACATTTGGTAAGTTTATTTTATACTAGCTGTTACCCGCGACTTCGTGCGCGAAGAATTTGAATTATTATTTTTTTTTTAATTCACGAATGTAAATGTTTTGTTGCATTTTGAAAGGGGAAAGTAAAAGTTCTGACGGTTGATAATACTTAACTGGACGACTGACAGGAGTGTACTGTACATGTATGCTGATATAGTTATGTAAATTGTTTATCTATGCTAATATACTTTTTTATACCACGTTATTTGCACGGATGTAGAGGTTGCGTGGGCTGGACAACACATGAACACATATAGTTGCCCATGGGAAAAATATGGTTTTTCCAAATGTACGCCTGCCACTTTCAGTGTCTGGCTCTGAGCCTGGCAAATGATATTTTTAAAGGGATTTGTTACCTTTTGAACCGAGATGATAAATCCTTCGGTATTATCGGAAGGCGTGGAATTAAAACACTCTCTCTTCTCCCTATATCAGCCATAACAGTAGCTTTCACGACGTTTGTACCTAGGTGTGTAATCTGTAACCGTGTGCCATTGCGCAGTCTCGGTATATATAGGTTGCGTATTAGTAGTACTGGCACACCGAATTTCAATCTCAGCTTGTCGGAAGATGCCCTGACAATTCTAAGATCTTGGAGAACTCTACAGAATATGATGTTCCTTGTTAATGCCCATTACCGTATATACAGATGGATATTCTGTAATATCTCACTGTGAAAATTAAACAAAACATCGACAGAATAATTCACTAACGTCATTGGATCACTGTGTAACCGTATTAAAAGCTGTAAATGATACCACAACAGGAAACCGGAAGTGTAAAGTCTCTTTTGTTGTTTATGGTCAAAGAAAGCAATATTTTCTTATATTAACTTGAACACTGGCAAAAGCCCGCCCGCGAAACAGTAATTTGGCTTGAATTTATTTCTATAAGAATAAAAAGTATTGTTTGAAATTACGTTAAAAATATATTTTTAAACCGAAATATGATATTCAGAATGTAAAAATAATATCTAATTAGCTATTTCTTTGGCAGTATATTTTCGCAATCCTAGAATACCATCAAATGCATCTATTGCTGATTTGTAATGAGAAAATTTTTACTATCCCATATGATAATGAAAAATGTATGCATCAATACATAATTTGGGTAAAGTTTATTAAACTTAGAGGAAGGTCGTTTTCTATTTCGTCGATATGCGTCCAGGTTTAAGGCATACAGACTGTCCAACTAAAACTGGCGAATTCACCTAATTTATGCAGGAGTAGATCGTCAGTTCGGAGAAGCCATAACATGAGATCCTACAAATGTTCAATTACATTAAGATTGGGAGAATTGACATGTTCCTGAAACCAAGTAGAGACAACTTTGGCCTTGTGACGGGTGTGTTATCTTATTGGGACCTTCAATCGTGGTTAAAGGAAACAGAGATGATGAACAGACGAAACTGGTTCACAATAACATTCAGGAAGGACTGATATGTCGAATGTCCCCTGCAACATAATCCATCATTGGTCCAGTAGCTTTTTCCAGTAGACAGATCAATGGTCGCGAGTAGATTAGTCTAGAACAGTGATTCTCAACCTGTGGTACGTGTACGCCTGGGGGTACGCGAAATCAAAGTTGTTAATGTCGGAAACAAGAAAACATAAGGGATTAAAAAAGTTCAGAATTTTGATTTCCAAGTGAATACTTATTATTCAATAACTATATCACTTGAAAAGTTGATTATTATGAAAGTAGAAAATCACCCGTCATGGTTTGACGGGAGCAAATTGCCTCTTCATTCGAGAGATTTTCCTTCAAATTTGACGTGTTTAAATAGATATATATGCGAGAGAAATGTTTGACATTGATAGAAAACAAATAAAATAAACATATGTTTTATGACAGGAAATATTTTTTTTGTTTACATATCATTTAAATATTTCTCTATTCAAAAACCCTCTTAGTAAACAACATTCCGTGTGAACTATTTTTCGTTGTTTAATAATTTTCCTTGTACTTCAGATTTCTTTGTGTAAATTTTAACGTGATTGGGAATCCTAGACTTTGAAAGTGCAACACAGAGCTGTCCATGTGAAAAGACAGGCTGATCGAGGTAAATTCCAATATGATCGAAAGTTTGCCCCTTCGATTTGTTGATAGTCATCGTGTAACCTGGAATTAACGGGAACTGGCGGCGGTTGAGAACGAATGGTTGATTCACGTCACTGGTGGCTAATTTAATTCTTGGCAAGAAAACAACATCGACACGATTGCATTCAGATACAATTTGGGTCCAAACTATATCACGCGCATGATATACTACTGAGGTAATTTACTACTTTCTATTAAAAAACGGAAATTAAATTGAAATATAGGATTAATATAATTTAAAATTTCTCGGGAACTATTGATCGTAGCGAGATAAATTTTATATCAATCGATAGAAACTTATATTTCTCTATTTTAGAGCTGTTAAATTTGAAATTAGAACGACAATTCCTCTTTTGAATTTAAAATTACTGAAATTTAGGTTCTCTAACAATGAAATAATGCTGTTTAACGTCTCGCAGAGGTATAGCGCGAGTTTTATTGTCGGTGACGTCAGAGCGTTACCGGAGGATCTGGGCTATTATATTTGTAAGGTAATTTTTAGCTATTCTTATAAGTTGAATGTGTTACAAGGCTCCTTTAATTGATTTTGCCGTTTAACTAATACTACTGTAAAAAGTTACTTAAATGTAAAATCCAAAATAAGTCCTGCAAATGTTATTATTTTGAGTCATCTGTCTCTTAAGCTTATCCAATCCATTAACATTATTGATAAAATCTTCTTTGCATAGATGGATAGTTAGGGGTTCGATTTGTCAATAAGGGGTACACGAAAATAAGAATATTAATCAAGGGCTACGCGAGGGAAAAATGTTTTGGAGTCCCTGGTCTAGAATCTTCTTTCTGGCCATCCGAAGGATTCTTACCATGTCATTGATGAAATATTTCAGGAATCTGGTTTCATCCATCGAGGTAAAGATTTTCCACTGTTCTGGCATCCAATGACGGTGATGACGTGCCTACTTCAAGGTAAACGACGGTGATGTCGAGTCAGTATTGGAACTTTCGTGAGTTAGAGGCAGCTTAGTCCCACATCTAACAGCATCTTGTGATCTGTGGGTTCTAAAGCTTAAAATCTGCGGCCAGTCGAGCGATGGAATGAAGTGCAGCGAATTGCTCTTTCCCCCAACGTGACAATCTACGGTGTCCACTGTCTTTAATGAGTTGTGGGTTAACATCTTGGTGCCTCGTTCGTTTCACCATGTGTTAGATTGCAAAAATTGCATCTACATCTTTTTTCGGTTTTGTCAGTATTTTTAATATTTTAATTCTTCGCCACCAAAGTTTCTTTCATCTCTTATGGCATCTTTGACAATTTTTGAAATTCAAACGATAATTTTAGCCGTTTCTTTAAATATCTAAATTTTTCTTAATTAGTTTGAAATCTTCAAGATGTTAATATTCACATCTTGAAGATTTCAAACTCGCAGAATCAAACATCACATCACCACACCAAAAAACTTGATGGAGAATCGAACTCTTTCGTTTTTAAAATTCCAACGGAAAAAAGAAAAAAATATAAAAATGACAAGCTTCCTGAAGGCCAAAGGCCCCCAGAACCCCCAAAGGCCCTGGGGTCCGTAGCTGCAACAACTCCAACCACACGTTCAGACCATCACAAAGGAAATTCAAATCATAACGGAAAACGATTCCAGTGACAGACGCCAAAATCTGATTACGCCAAATTCTTACGCGAAAACAAGATGGCGAAGAAATAATCCCGTTGAAAAGTTTGAATTAAAAAATTAATAAAGTTGAAACCTTAATGGAAACAACAACAAAAGTTAAGAATACATTACACATAATTAAATCGAATACAAAGTAAATAATTAAGAAAAATTTAGATATTTAAATAAACGGCTAAAATTATCGTTTGAATTTCAAAAATTATCAAAGATGCCACAAGAGATGAAAGAAACTTTGGTGGCGAAGAATTAAAATATTAAAAATACTGACAAAACCGAAAAACGATGTAGATGCAATTTTTGCAATCTAACACAGTGTTTAATCCACTTTTGTAAATACTAACTGCACTAGTACAATAACAGGCAATTAATTTTACCATTATCGAAATGTTAGTTGCAAGGTGTCGCACAATGGTCAAGTTTCGGTTTGCAGCGCGACAAATATAGAAATTTCTAGGTCGGTAAATGAGTTTATTTTCTTTGGGAGTCGGTAGAGAACCATTTAGAACCCTGAAAATCATAATTTGTTTTGTATAAACACACAGTCTTAGGAAGGTTCACGGAGATCAAAGTTGGGGAATGTCTTTCGAACACTAGTCTCGTTTCAGTGAACCTTTGAATTTCGTTCTGAAAAGTCTTAAGAAAAAGTCTTTTTATCTATATGATTTTAGATTTTTTTTATAATGTCTGATTCCAGGCTAGGTAAATGGTAACAGTTTTTACTGAATATTTGAATATTTTACATATGTTTCATGCGTTACTTTGAACGCTATTGTTTTCTTTCAATTTTCAAATTTAAAGTGAATTTAAAAAGTTTGCACAACATTGCCCACTTTAACAATATTCTTCTATCTATCTATTTTCAAAATTTTTAAAAATTAGCCCCGATAAGCCCCTCCACCCCCTTAAGTGGATGGGTACAAAATCGAAAATTCATTGGAACATTTTAAGAAGTAAACACTAATGGCTACAATAGTATTTTAAATCGATTTCAATATTTATTTCGGATTAAGTAGTTGACACAAACGAGAAAATGATGGAACAATGCGAAATGAGATTTGAGATTTTAAAGACAGTTAGACTGATTCAGAGACAACTTCTTCCGAATGACTGCGATTTCTTTACACCTGTAATTTGCAGTTTTGGGGTCGACAAGTGCGCTTTACACCACGGGGTTTCTCTCAATATTCGAAGATTGTGTTGGAGCACCTGTCTTCGTTTATTAATATTTTGAAAAATTTCGCAAATTTTAAGTAATGTAATAATAAATAAGAAAAATATAGTCTAGTAATGATAAGCTATAGGCGAAATATAGAACTTAGATTACTAATTTGGCAGAAATCTGCCTGGAATTCCTGCGTTGAACAAAACCACACGACGTTGTTTTCAATTGATTGTCTCTGGTGGCTATAGAAATGCATGGGCAGCATGGGTTAAAGAAATGCAACATCCTCAACCTGGTGTTGAACCGGAGTGACTGCAAAGCTGGTTCTTATAGGAAACACACACAGAGAACCGCATTTTATTTACAATTAGTATAATCCAGCATTTTACTATGCAGTATATAATTAAAGAAGAGTAATAATAAGCGTTAGTAGAAAATCTTAATGTAAATAAAAGTTATTGTGGGTATGTATGTATGTTCCATATCAACCAAACTTTGCACACTTATCAATTAAAACAAGGGGAAGATTACTGTCAAGTTTTCAAAGCGCAAAAGTTAATTGAACAGTCTGTTAATTAAAAATTAAGCGGAATCGTTTTTCTGCTGTAAGTTCGGAGCGAATTATACCCCCAAAATATTTTTATACCATCTTAAAGTTCAAACTTTTACCTTTCCAATGATGCCAATCTTATATCTGTGACATTTTTCCTTCAATTTTTATTAATTTTTCATAATTTAATAAAAAGTTGATGACACGCAGACGATTTTGAAATAAAGCGAATTTAATGATACTCAGTTGCTAGGCAACGATGTAATTTCTTTATCATTATTTTGATTTTTTTTTCAAATATCATTTGGCAATTCTTTCATAGGTTCTTAAAGAATTCTAAAGCATATTTAATTAGATTAAAAAATCGCTGCAGTTAATATCACATGTCATCTTTACCTGAATTGCCTAAGAAATAATAGATAATTAATATTTTAATTGAAAATATATAACATTGAGTATTATGAGATTCGGAGTTGTGTTTTAACGATGCCTAAAAGAAGACATAAGTCAATCGTTCAAATCCTAACAAAGGTAAAAATATGAAAGTTTCTATAAGCAGATGAAATAGATGTTTGACAGCAGCACGCTCGAGACATGTCGTTTATAGGCAAGCATTGGATTGATGTAAGTCGTAGCCTTAACTTCTGTAGTTGGGAGGCTGTTTTTATGAATGTTTATTTTCCATATTTTTATGCACATGAGGTTTTTAAAACAAGATAAAGGTCACTGCCAACTATTCAAAGTCCAAAAGTTAATTAAAAATTTAGCAAGATTTGGGCGTTTTACCGAATATATCTTCCGAAAATGTTATCTAACAAAATCTGAGTTCACACCATATTTTTTTTTAAAATTAGCTTTTCAGTGTCACTAATTTCATTTCCGTACAATATTTTTTCCATCTCATTTTAATAAATTTTTCAAAATTAATTTTATACACAATTTGTAGAAATATTTTTTTAATGTTGATGAATAAAAATGCACATGTGAAGAACTTTTGCCGAAAAACATTAAAAAAATTCTGGAAAACACTAAAAGAAATGTTTAAAAGCAGACAATTCACAATTTGTACCAAGAAAAAAATTTTGATTTGGTTTATTTTCATGTTTTTTTATTAATCAAAAAGTAATTTATTGTCCCAAAATGTCCATTCAAACCTTTATTATACTTCTGTATTTATGAACAAAATTTGAAGTTCTTATGTAACAAATATTACGGAGAAAATTACTTTTAGGCATTTTTAAAAATAGTTTAATTCAATTGATGTTCTCTTTATAATTTAAAAACGTTTCACACGATAAAAGGATTTTATGTATTATAACATTTTATACAAAAGTATTTTAATTCTAAGCAACGCCCGGTATATCAGCTGTACACAATATTTATCATTTTTTAAAAAAATATTAGACATGAAAATATAAATAAAAAATTTTAAACATGAAATTAATTTAATCCCGAGCAAGGCCGGGTATATAAGTTAGTAGTATATAAAAATGTATTATGAAAGATTTCACATCTGGCAGCTTTCCTTGAACAAATGCGCTCAGTTAGATAAATTTTTGAAACAGGAACAAGTAGAAGACATGAATTATACTCTATTGTTTTCATTCTGGATGAAAGATAATTTTCAATTTTATGGATGCTGTTCAATCATAATTTTCTCTTAATGGTGAATTTTAAAATTATCATACGTATATATGTCATGTATTTAGCTCCTTATATAAATTCTGCACCCACAAAAATCCATGCATCAAAACTAATTATTTTAATGCAGCTAGTGAAGCACATTTTTGGCAAATTTCATAATTATATGTAGCAGAAACGCAAGCATTTTACTTCAAAGTCTGAAGGAAATTTATGATAGAATAGCAGCATCAATGCTCATTTCAGAATGTTTCTCGGCGCGAG
Organism: Araneus ventricosus; assembly: GCA_013235015.1. Taxonomy (NCBI): domain Eukaryota; kingdom Metazoa; phylum Arthropoda; class Arachnida; order Araneae; family Araneidae; genus Araneus; species Araneus ventricosus. The sequence continues at coordinate 30,396 of BGPR01009890.1, read as the reverse complement.
AAGTTCTATAGTCAAAAGAAAGAATATTCTTATTCTTGATTGAATGTGAATTTCAAGTATAATAGCTTCTCGGAATGGAAATAACGATAAGAAAAATGGAATTTTTTTTTCAAATGGAAACTCGGAAGTTCGAAGAAGGAGAAAATTGAATTCGAATAAAGCCATAAAAATTTTCACTCACGAATCAAAATAAAAGGAATAACAAAGGAAGGAAATCGAAGGATGCCCTCATAGACAAAAACGTACACATTCTCGCATTATTTTTTATTCACATAAGAGAAGGTTTAGTAAAAGTGAAGGTGGGTTACGACAGCTAGGATTTCCTGTCTCTGAAGTTGCAAGGTGACACTTACCCACAGAGAACGACATTGTCATAAACAACAATGATTCCTTAAGCATTCGTTAGAATATTTAAGAATTCGGAGGATTCTGACGAGCACCTGCTTATCCTTGCCTTTAACATACTTCTGACCTCAGAATGCCGATTGGAATTAACTGAGAATGGTATTAACTGTTTAATCACGATGCAACATTTTTCTTCTAGCCCCTTTGAAACCGGGAAATTTGGAGAGAAAGCGACATGAATTGGACTTTCCCAACCTGGGTGGTCATTTATACCATCACCCCACCCCTGCTATAACCTTCCCTTAAGGCACATGTAAATGAGATGTGGTTGGCGAAGATAATTGGACTCCCTACCTCGCTTATCTCCTAAGCGATCTCAGAACCTCAACTTCCCTCAAAGGAAGCCAACCACCTCAAACTGGTCTTCAGCGCTGTTAGGGGGAAATTTTTAGACCGCCCCGCTAGGTGTGAGATGGTTAAGGGAATCAGTTTCACACGAATATAAAAACATTTCAAATAAAAATAAATCAAACATTTAAAAAAGAATCAACATTTCCTCATGGTGTTAAACAGTGTTCCGAAAGGTCTTTTACAATCTTCAAGGGTAAGTCAGACATATAGAAACAAATTATTTTTGTATAATATATAACAAAACTATGAATCAGCGTAGAAATTACGCACTGTTAAAAAACAATACATTACCAGTTTGCCATTAAGACCATGAATTATTATAAGACTTCTTTTAGATACGAAGCGTGGTTTTCACACTTCAGCCATACCATAATCATGTTAAAATAGCTCACAGAAGATTTGGTACAAAATTTCGCTGAATGTATCCCTGATGAGAATTAAGAGTTGTTTTAGTTCAGTTGCTTCAAAGAGGCAGACGAAGGACCTTTGAAGGACGTCAGACACCAGCAAGGAGAAGATGCCCTGAAGCAAAGTGAAAGAGAAGAAAATATACTCTGGAGAAACGGGAGGAATTGCCTGATAGCTGGCGAAAGAAGTACTGTTGGTCCAATGAGAATCCGCCGCTTCAGTGAGAAAAAGAAAACGGATCTCAAGAGAATCCAAAACCTTTTACGAGGAATAACAAAGGTGAGCAGACTTGTTAATCCTCGCTGGGAAGCTGAAAGTAGAGAGATGGCTTAGGGGAAGACTTCACCCTTGTTTGTTCGACGTGTGATACATCCTTTGTAACCACAAGCAAATGAATTTTACTATTTTATCTTTTGTGGTGCTAACGGTACGCTGAAAACTGCCACCTTTCAACAGAATTAGGTACTTCCTGTCAAAAACGAATATATGTGAGTACTTTAATGCTAAAGAATAGAGAATGCGAATTTCTTCTTCAGAGTTAAACTAAAAACACATATTTGTTAGGAAATTCGGCATTTAACCCGTCAGCACACGCACGGGGTCTTTTTGAACCCATCCTTTCTTCTGTTGTTCAAAAATTCTAGGAATTTCTCAACACTTGCCCCTGTTATTTCCTGTACTTTCATAGGGGAGCTAGAAGAAGAGGATAAGAAGGCAAAAACCGGTGAAAGGAGGTTTCTCACTTTTTACTTTCTCGGACACGAAGTATACAAAGAGAAAGTATTGTAATCGTCAAAAAAATTCGAACTCGAGATTTTGACGGATCTCCACGTTTTAGACCTCCCTGAGTCCGAAAAACACAATGTTGGAATTATGTGTGTGTGTGTCTGTCTGTGAACACGATAACTCGAAAACTGTTAGAGCTACGGGGATGAAATTTAGTATGTGGTCTTTAAACATAATTTGTAGGTTTCTATCAAATTTTGGACAAACTCCGTCAACGGGAAGTATGTCTGTCTGCATGTTCGAGGTCATGCGAACGCTATAACTCAAAAACTTTAAACGCCAGACGGATAAAATTTTATACACAGTTTTATCGTCATGAATGTAGGTCCGTATCAAATTTTGGGCCAAATCCGTCAAAGGGTTGACTGTCTGTCGGTCCGTATAATTTACTTTCGAAGAGAATCCGTTATCTACGCGCATGCGTACCCGAAGAGCGGAGAGGAATTTCATTACGGAGTAGCGAATTACGTCAGTTTGTCCTTGAGCCGGTAAGAGAAGAAAATCGTTACGCATCTCTTTGAATTTCATTTTTTGCCTAGATATTTTTCAATCACTATAATGAAAAATCTTCTGATAGTCATTGGATCCTGGGTAACAATAGTTCGAATTTTTTTAGCCAAAGGGGGAAGGGGAAACGGCACCTTTTTGGGGAAGTATACGAGAAAGTTTAGGGGGGAACACTCTCGCTGGTTACTGGGAGCGTTGGGGTCAAATTGACCCGTGCGTGTTCTAACCTTTCAGGTTAATTTAATGTTATGGCTATGGAAGCGTACGAATGTGCGCAGCGGAGAAGAAAAGAATACATATAAGGAGAAAAAAGGATATAAGTTCAACTTTCTTTTTTCTTATTAAAAATCCCATTTGTGTCTTAAATACGAGTTATTTTTAAGAAAAAAAATGTTCTTATACTTTGATCATATATTATTTTTGCCCAAATAGCCAATAAAATAAAGAGTAAGTGTCTAACAATTTGGAGTCAAAATGACCCCGCAAGTGTGCTAATGTTCCAAAAATGGGTGCATGTGCTGAAGGGTTAATTTATGAAATAACTTATTTTCATTTCTAAATTCGTATCGTCTCTTGTACATTTTACTGTAAGATTCGAAGTATTCTTTCCTCAGTGTTTTTGCGTCATTTCTTTAAACAAATCACTTCACTTGACATTTAAAACCACAGCTGTTTAATCGGAATCGTATGACTTTGTTTATACGATAACCGCAACTGGTATGTAAATCTACTAAAGGGTGTCCCAAAAAAGTAAAAAAAAGCATTTATTTCCTTAAATATTGCGACTGGACATAAACTTCCAATTACAAAGTTTCATCAAATAATGTGGGAATTTGTATCAAAGCACTTTAGCTTCTCTGGAAGGTAAAAATAAAAGATTAATAAAATTAATTTTTATACTTGGAGACCTATATTGTCCCACGGAGCAAAAGTATCAATGAGTGAAATTTTCCTCTTACACTCATCTATGCATAAACTAAGTTTCACGATTCGTTCTGCAAAACTTACAGAGATGTAATAAATTTTAAATTTCAAGGAGCCATTCACAAATTTATATGGAGATGTTTATTGAAGAAATGCAAATTTATTCAACATAGGAAAACAGCTAAATGCAAATATTTTTAAGTAGTATATCAACCAATCATCACGGGTTGAAAAAAATTGCCAATGACGCATTCAGTTACTCAGTTTCATTGGCAGATAAGAAATGGTAGGACAACTTAGAAAATAAAAATTTCAGATGTAACAGGAACATAGCCTAATATTAAACAAGAATACGGAAATATTCACTCCTAGTGTTGTGGTTATCATACTTTATCTAAAAGCAGTGGAGACTCGTCATTTAGGCCTGCAGAGTTTCAGAACTCACTAAAATTATTTTAAAAATTCGTATTTTTGTTTTTATTCTTATTTACTTACTTCTCCACTCTGAGAGTTCAATTATTAACAAGAAAAAGATAAAAACGAGAAATTAAGATAGAAAATGAATGAAAAAGTAAGACAGACACAGGATGGGGCTGCACAACAAATAGTTTTGGAAAGCACTAAAATTTGCTTATTGCGTACAAATAAGTGATATAATGCTCCGTCCCTTGTAGATGTTGTGAAGTTTCAAATAAGAATTTATATCTGTAGTTAAAAGATTTAGAAGAATTTTGAAAATAGGGAGACTATCCGGAGACAAGAATCTCATTTCTTTCCTCTTCATTTTGTTTCACTAAGAAATTTCTTAACAGATTTTTTATTAACTTTTAGTATCTTTAAATCTTAAGACTATAATCACTGCATCAGTAGCCGGCATTAAAGAAAATTCTAGAAAGCGATGTTCCAGTTGCGAGCACAAATACAGTTGCGATAATAAGTTGCTAATCAGTAGTTGAGGAAAATTTCAACACTTCTCATTCGAATTTTGTACTATATCAAAATAAATATTTAAATCGAAAGCTCTTCAAATAAACGAAAAATTTCATTCTTCGAAGAAATTATTCAATACAATAAAATAACATATCGAAGTGTCTTATTTGATTTGACTTCTTAATTACGAGGGCATATCAGAAAGTAAGGTTCATTATTTTTTATTTTCGGATATTTTTTCAAAATGTAAGTGCGGCATATAGAAGGCGCATATAGCGTATTTTTCTACATAACGGTCTTGTTTGATGAACCATTTACGAGGATGGATAAAAAAGAATGTTACAACGGTAATAAAAAATTATTTATTAACAACAGACAGAAAATACAAAAGGGAATTAAGAGGTATACCTGCCAATCACGTTTCCACATAATCACCAAACTTATTTAGGCATTTATCCTACCGCAGGGCAGAGTGACGGAGAACCTTGTTCCCGACCGACTAAGAACATTATTCCAGGCTGACTGAGAACTTTGTTCCAGACTGACCGAGAACCTTGTTCCAGAATGACCGAGAACCTTGTTCCAGACTGACTGAGAACCTTGTTCCAGACTGACCAAAAAACCTTGTTCCAGATAAGTGTTCTTTTAATTTCGGAAAAAGGAAATAGTCACTGGGCCATCGTGAAGTCATCCGACGAAAACGCCCTTGCATGTTGAGTGATGATCATATCTGTTTCCATGACAATATTCATACTGCTCACAAAACTCACGAATTGCTGCAAAAGTCTGGAGCCATCTCCAATAGAGCCCAGATTTGGCACCAAATATGGGTTCGAAACACTTATCTGGTACAAGGTTTTCTTCAAACAATAATGTGAAAAGAGCTGACGAGAACTGGTTCAATGGACAGACGTGATTTCTGCCAAGCCGGATTAAACAAGCTGGTCCTGCGTTCAGATAAATGACTAAATAGATTTGGTGATTATGTGGAAAAGTGGTAGGCAAGTATGCATTTTAATTCCCTTCTGTATTTTCTGTCTAATGTTAATACATAATTTTTATTTATTGCAACCTTTAAACATTTTTTTGGATCCATTCTCGTATCCTACCGGTTAATCAGTGAATCCAACCCTTGGTAGTAGGATATCAGTCCTGACAATGAAGCCAATTATTGAAGATTTATTTAACGTCATCATATGAGTGAAAATGTTGTGTTAGAAGATGTTTTATTTTAAGATTGGGCAATAAAATCAGGATCATAGGTAGGAAGTGGTTTAATTTTCCAATGACAGGAATCCAAGAGATTTCGCGTGGCATGAGTTACATGTGGCCTTCCGTTATCATGCAATAACATAACTCCCTGCGACAGTAATAATATATTATATTTCGATAATTGACAAACTTTCAATCGCCTTTTTTGCTTTATCGATGAATCAAGATCATCAATATGACTCGCTGAAATTGAAACTCTTCTCTCTCCAAAACATTGATCACACATTTTGAATATTTTGACACCATTTTCTTGCATATTTTAATGTTACAACAAGAGTACCTTATACTGAATTTCACAGTTTGAAACCCACCGCAGCATACCAGAAAGGGTGCAGGGCTACAAAGGGCTGTAAGGTGTATTTCACGGTTGATTTCAGAAGTTGGCATCTCTTTTGCACCCAAAAGTGAATTGCTCGTCTCACTTCTTCCTTGGACCATTCGCTAAGTCTGGTCGTCATTTTAAATAAATGCTAAATGCGCATTGAATGTTCTAGACAGAACTTTATCTCCTATGAAACACTATCGCCATCTATTCGCGATGATATAAGCAATACTTTTCATAGAAAAACCTCGTAGATTAATGTCCCGTTTCTTCAAAACTAAGCGATTGGGATCTTGAAACGGATTTCCTTAATTTGAAACATATTCAGTTGACGAGAATGACATATCAGCAGGCACCTATCTCTCCCAAATTCTACAACACATCAGTGGAAGCACGTTTGCACCCAGTGGATTGCTGGGACTTTGATGGAATTGGAGTTGAATTCGAGACACTTTGGTTGAGAATTTCTATTTCCAATTCCATCGCAGTATGCTTGTTATCTCAGCTATTTATTTATCTTTCGATTGGTCTGCTCCGATTAAATCTTCTGGTTATGAAAGCAGTTAAATTAAACATGATTAAAATGTTTACTTAAATCTAATAAATACATTGATTGGGAATGCAAGTAGAACATTAAAGGCGTAAAATTTTTCACAAAAAATTGTTCAGAGGAGGATTTTTAAATGGCGTACAACAATGCGTAATACACCCAAATCTCTTCAATCATTCAAACACTCAAAGGACCTTATAGAGACCAATGCTCGAATATTTTAACTTTTATTCAGATGACAATGCAGCCTCTTCCCCACCCCCTTCCATCAATCCCTTCCACCTGACGTCACGAATCCATGGACTGGAGCCTTCATTGACTCACGTAAGACATTCTAACCAGGACAAGTAGTCCCATGGCAAATGATGATGGATTACGTCGGTAACATTACGTCGACGGAAACAGAAAAAAGAAAACATCGTCACGAACCAAAAAGAAAAATCAACGTAAGCAGTTTTCTTTTCAGTCTTTCCTTCGCCCCCTTCCTCTTTCTCCCTCGGCCACCCCTTTGCCTTTAGTGCCCCCTCATACATAAAGAATGTCCGACGGTATATTAAACAATACAAGCAGAGGCAAATATATTGACAAATCTCTCTTCTTAATGCAGGTTCCATGTATGATAGTATGGTTGAAGAGCCTTGGGTATATATATTCTCCATCCAAGGAAGTTTCCCTGATCGGAATTTATGTTAGCTTTTTGTGCACGAATAAATCGTTTTCTGAGCTTTGTAATCCTCATGATAACTCGTACTTCTAGAGGCTCTTTCAGCAAGAAAAGAACAGACGGTAGGAACTTAAAAGATTTTAAGACACCGCAGTTGTTAGAGATGAGTCCTTTATTGATAAAAATGATTACTGGAACATGCGGGAAATATTTTATGTAACATTTGCTCCCGTAAAGTTCAATAAATAAAATGGGATTTCTGCGCTTTCATAAATTAATTTATGGCTTCGGAAGTAGCTGGAATTTCTTACAGAGTCTTGGAATTCTTTTCGCATTTGTTTTCTCACATGATGCGTTTTTAATGAAAGGTTGCCATAACTTTATTTCGTTGGAAGTATTACTCTTAAATAATTCTCTTTATAGTCAAAAGATATTGAATTTTATTTGTTTTTTTAATGGATGAATTATTGAAAATGATAGTTTTAAATATTTGTTTGGTACATTTAGTAGCAGAAAGACGGGAACAAGTATAATATTTCATGATATAATTTCGATAAATGATATGAATCAAAACGTCTCAATATAACATTCTTCGGGAATTAGAAAATTAATTAATTGAGTGAATTAATGTAACTACTTTCTTTTTATTTCAACTCATTTCCATGAAAGTAAACGTAACCAGATATTTTAGGCATCAAATTTTAAGTCTAAATTTTAATTATCCATTAAGTGAAAGTTAGTTTTATTGTATAAAGATTAGTTCAAAGTCAAACCAATAAACACATGATTATGTTCTAATATTCATTATGATAAAAAAACATCATTTTTGATTTCTTCTACCCTCAAAATCAGTAAAATATTAATCAGAGATGTTGGTTTTCAATGTACACACGTTTTAGAAAGCTAAAAATTGATTCTACCAACAGAAATAATTAGAACTAATACAGTATATTTATGCATTTGTTAATCTAATATAGGATTTCTGTCGAGTTTTGGTCAATGAAATAATAAAATATTTATTACACTTTTTCCCCAAAAAAATGGATTTGTATCGATCTGCCCCATACAACGGGTACATTGATACACACGGAAATATCGAAGATAATAATGGTTAATAGGTCTAGTATCAAAACAAAAAGTGTTGTACCTATAAACTGTATATTCCAAATCAAAGTTTAAAAGTTTAAAAAAGTAACAAAGTTTTGTTTTAATCAAAATTCAACATTTTTAATGAGACTTAATTTTAAATTGAAACAATAATGCCTCAGAAAAATAATTTATCTCTACAAATATTAAAAGAGAATATGTGTGTCTAAAAATACTCTGTAGGGGGGGGGGATGTGAGCCTCGAAGCCGTTTTTGGAAATTTTAAGTAATTAAAAATTAAGAGAAATTTCTGCATTCTGCCTTCATGGCTTAGTAAAATAATATAGCACAAAAATAAGTTTTACACCATCTGAACATACAAAAAATTATCTTTTTGATGATATTAATTAAGTTTCTGTACATTTTTTCCAATTTTAATAAATTCATAATAAAATTTTTAAGCCTAATTTCCAAAATACTTTACATTTTTGCAATGAAATTCAAACCGTGTTCATTGCTTAAAACAAATACTTAATTTCGTGTTTCTCTTAGATAGTTCATTTTTAAGTTTTTTTCCATTTCTGAAGACGATTTTTCAAAGTAGTTGCTGTTAAGGCGCATTGATACACATAGAAGATGCGTATCGATGTACCCCGGAGTCAACTGTATCAATGCGCCTCAAGCGACTTTTCTACTCAAAACAAGTGGTCACGCGAAATCAAAGTAATAAACCTCAAAACTTGATATAGTTCAGAGAAATAAATGTTTTTTCCTACCTTTGGAGCAGATTCCCTGGCAGGCAAAAGTAATCAGTGAAAGCAATCACACAACACGTACTTAGAGTAAAATTTACTTCGACTAGAAGATTAGCGGTTTGATTCATTTGCAAATTAACTTTTGATTTAACATGGCCAAAACATTTACCGTGTGCCATGGGTAACAGTGGCATATATATGAGGGGATATGAACATCTTGAGCCATTCAATGATCAAATTAGAGAACTTATCGATGTTACACGTATCTATCTACCCAACTCCATCCCTACTTCATATTATATTTTTTAATATAAATTGCGTACTTGGAAAATAATCCAAATTTTTTGCCCGAGTTTGAGACTATGTGGTTTAAGACTTGTTGGTGATTTTTTCATTTTTATGAACTCCTGAAGTTTTGCTGAATTTGTTTATGAACCATTGGAATGGCACTCGCAGGCGTAACTGAAATAAGGCCATATGAAGCTAGCCATTAACTCAAAACAATAGAACTTTATTGCACGAAAGCTTAGTCGAACTAACCTAAAATTATTGAATTGATGATCTTTTATTAAAGGATTTAAATAAGGAGAAAAACCGTCATCAGGTCTTATCGCTGGTAGTAAAACATGAAAAAAAAAGTAATCAGAAACATTTTACCGTTACATACTGTAATATTTAAACGAATGGAAACATATATTTATGTGTAGACACTAAAATATGTAAAAGAAAGAAATTAATTAGATAAAAAATCGTTTGGTCATAAAAGTGGTACAAAAATAACATCGTTTGGCCTGGAAAAGAAATTAATTTAAAATATCGTTTGGCTAAAAAAGATGAGTAAAATATCGTTTGGTATATTTCTTTTCTAAAGTTTATATAAAATAGTGTGGCAACGATATATTTGTTTTTGCCAACGTTGCCTAGCAACGAAAGAATATGTTATGGTAATGGAATTCGATAATAAAGTCAGTGATGTAGCGTTTGTGATGTAAGTATATGTGTTTGTTTTACATGTTTGTGATGTGGAAGACGTCAATAAATATATATTAACGCGATAAAGAAGGTTCCGCGTTATTCATGCTGTACTTTGAAATACATTACAATACCCACACATACGAATACTATCTTTTTTTAAAGAGTAGCTCTCTTCCGGCGTTAATTAAGTGAAAAAAAGAATAATGTGGAAGCAAAAGTGAAAACTTAAATAAGAAAAAAAGGTGGAAAGGGACGGCAGATCTATAGAGAGCGATAGCAACGGGAAAGCGTCCAATTGATCCGTGAGGATACAATCAAGTCCGTGGAATGGATGCGACGTCAATAGAAACACTAAGATAGATGGCTTCCTTGCACTGAACACGGTGCAGGCGAAAATTGCCCTTGTTAACACTCTTCCCGAGTCTTGTTCACATGGCTCGGAAGAATGGAAAGAAGAGACGCGAATAAAATAAAGAAAGTTTCAGGAGGATGGAAAGAAGGTAGCAGGGACGGGGAGATTAGTTGGGAGGGTAATCTTGGAAAGTTTGAGGGAACACATTCCTCCCGTCCGTCTCTCTCTCTATGCGTGGATTAATTCTTTCAGTTTCGTCGCTAAAGACGTCGCCATCCATCAAAATTACGTTTCTGAGAACGCAATCGCGCCATTTTAAATTTTATTGAGTGAAAATTATTTACTTAAAATACTGGAGATGGTTTCCGTGGCTTAATTAGAAGGTTCACACGAAAGGTCTTTTATTGAGTTCCTTAATTATTGTTTATTTAAGTTAATTATATTAATAATAAATTAACGTTGAATGGTCACGAAAGGTAGAACAGTATAACTCTATTAGCACAATATATTTTACGATATCTCTACGATGTTACTCGATATTCTGAATGCCATACAATATCGTGAAGATATCGCAACAACATTGTCGGTATTTTGTGCTATTAGAGAAAAATGGGTTTCTTGAAAACGACACGAACTTTAATAGATTCGAAATATTGTTTAAGGGGTCATACGACTGTTAAAGTTCGAAAATTTTGATTTTATTAAATATATATATAGTTAAATATTTTACAAGCTATTAAAACTCAAAAAAACCTTTTCAGTATATAGACTTATTAAACCAATAATTAAAATTAAATATAAAGTAATATTACCTAATTAATAATCATACTATGAAATAAAAAAAGATAATTAGATTATGAACTATTACTATGGAAAAGACAACCCAAATTTGGAATTCAAACAATCAAATGCCAATCGATCTTAGGAACCGATTATGTCGCATTAAATTCGAATTTTAGAGGTACCAACCTTCTGCGAAGGCCAATTGTTGGTAAAAAGCAAATAGTAGGAGTAATATATATATATATATATATATATATATAAAATGTTAAAAAATTTCCATAATTATGAAAGTTATGAAAGGAAATGTATCAGCTGTTCAACGTAAACATTGAAAATGGTCATATCTTTAAAGCGCTATATCTCAACATGTTATTTTTGATATTGCTTGCACAATATCTCAAGAACTATTGAATATTTTTAACATAAAATTTAAACTGAATCTGTATTGTGCTATGCTCTACAAATTGAACTGCAATTTGTGTACATATTTTCAACCAAAAAGTTTTTTAGGGGGTTAGAAAAGTTGAAATATTAACTATTTTTGACATTTTATTTTAAATCGGTATATAAAAAGAAATTAAATTTAAATGTTAATAAATTGTGGTTCAGTTTCTTAAACAGACTGTTTGGATTACTTAGATACCCAAAATATTGTGTTTAGATAAATATTATATCCGTAATCATGCGCGCTACTTGACTATCTCATTTTTTCTCCAAAAATTATACCCATATTTATTACTCTCTCAAATAAATACATACCAATACAAATGTTTGAAAAAGTGTGTACTATAAGAGAAAGAACAGTTATTTTTCTAGGAAAAAAGGGAATTTGGGAATTGCATTGTTTCAGAGATATAATGTATCGAATTTGACAGTCCCCCCCCCATTTTTTCGAGGTTTAACATTCGTATATCCCCTTAAAAACAATCCATAATTTTCAGAGATTAAATATATTAAGAAAAAGAAAGCAGGCATTACCAGGTGAGGTGAAATATATTTAGCGAATAATTCATTCCAGTTCCAATCCTGAACGTGATGCATATCAAAGAGCAGCGATAGCTTAATTCTAGAAACCATTGCTTATCTAGCAGCAGGAAAAGGAGCATGTCGTTTTAGTAAAATGTAAGGCAACTTAAATTACTTGCTGAGCTACGCTTGTCATGTGATTGTGACCTCACGTGAATTGACTTCATTGCATAATTTTTTGCACAGAATGCACGAAATTATCTTTTTAACTAAAGTGCGCTAAACTCGGATAAAAACAATTTAACAAAATTTTGTTGGCTGGCTATTAAATCAACAATTTTTTTCAGAAATAAATTTGAAATTTAAAATATTTTTCCATTTACGATTTTATTCCCTATCAAAATTAACTAAGTTTTGTTGAAATTAGTTTGTAGAAGTAATCATCACACACATTTTGAACTGTTTTATAATCTGTATCAAATGTAATTTTTTCCATTTCTTGCTTTAATCGATAAATGGATTATGGAATTTAGTCTGTAGAAGTAATCACCACACAACTTTTGAACTGTTGTATAATCTGAATCAAATCTAATTATTTCCATTTCTTGCTTTAATCGATAAATAAATCAGGCATTAAATAGTTACTGTAAAGTATTAAATAACTAAATAAATTAACATTTATGGAAGAATACGGATAATTTTTGACATAAAGGCGTAATTAATTAATTCTAGTTTAAAATCGCTGATAATAGGAAAAAGCAAAATAACACACACCATCCAGCATCTTGCATTTTATTAAAATAACACTTCATATAATTCAAGCCAAATCTTAATTTAATGCATCTCTCAAAATAAAACCGTCCGTTTCGGGAATTTTTTATAACAATTTTACTATAGGTTTAACTGAAAATAACTGTAGCTATGGATGCTAAAAAGTTTTTGTAGTTTATTTATTCTTCCTGGAAAAGAAGCACATCAAACACAATGGTGCCATAAATAGCACCAGGGGCCAAAAATTTGTTCATCCACTTATTTCCGGATAGTATGAAGTCATGAAATAAATAGATATTTCATCTTCACACTACCACTCTCCCAATATTGGCTTCCTGGTCTTTGATAGACTCCTCCCCCATTCCAAATCGTTGAGCCAACCTACCACTTCGTTTGTAGCCTTCTTCAAGAAAAAGTTTCCCATCCTTAACGCTAAGAGGATAAGGGATGAAGATCTCATTAGTCTGTAAGTGATGGAGCCTTACCGCATTGTCCGTGATGCTGAACATAGATCTTGATTTTCTTGGAACACGACGCTATCCGCAGATGACATTCGCTAGAGTAGGTGATTCCATCACTCCCACACACTGGCGCGAAAATGTCCGAGCAGGTGTCCTGGCAGAGGCAGTAGCCCTGCTGGGTTTTTTTGTCCACCAGGCATTCAGCACCAAACGAGCAGTACATCAGCTCACAAGGCTCTGGAAAGAACAATTTATATAGAAAGCGTTAATGACAGGAACTCAAAAATAGTTTAAATTATTAGAATTTTAAGGAATGAGTTTCTTCAGACAGGCAAAAGAATTAAATATTTACAGTTTTATACGAATAAAAGCACAAAACGAGCAGTACATCAGCTACAGCTCTGGGAAAGAACAATTTATATAGCAAGCGTTAATGACAGGAACTCAAAAATAGTTTAAATTATTAGAATTTTAAGGAATGAGTTTCTTCAGACAGGCAAAAGAATTAAATATTTACAGTTTTATACGAATAAAGCACCAAACGAGCAGTACATCAGCTCACAAGGCTCTGGAAAGAACAATTTATATAGCAAGCGTTAATGACAGGAACTCAAAAATAGTTTAAATTATTAGAATTTAAGGAATGAGTTTCTTCAGACAGGCAAAAGAATTAAATATTTACAGTTTTATACGAATGAAAGCACCAAACGAGCAGTACATCAGCTCACAAGGCTCTGGAAAGAACAATTTATATAGAAAGCGTTAGACAGGAACTCAAAAATAGTTTAAATTATTAGAATTTTAAGGAATGAGTTTCTTCAGACAGGCAAAAGAATTAAATATTTACAGTTTTATAGCAGAATAAAAAGCACCAAACAGAGAGTACATCAGCTCACAAGCAGACAGAAAAGTTATAGGTGCAGCGTTACATGACAGGAACATCAAAAAAATAGTTTAAATTATTAGAATTTTAAGGAATGAGTTTCTTCAGACAGGCAAAAGAATTAAATATTTACAGTTTTGACGGTCACGTGATTTGGCTACATGCCAGAGATTCAGAACAGACACTTTGTTCAACGAATTATGTTTTTTTTTTTATTTTTTATTCTGCGATGATTTAATCTATACTTATAAAAGGCAATGTTTGTATGCGTGTGTGTGTGTGTTTGTCTGCGATGTCCAGACGAATCTATCGCACTTACAGCCATGAAATTTGGCACACAGGTAGTCGTAATGGTGACTGAATGCACTTCGAAACCGAAATTTTAAATTTTAATCTAGAATTTTTTTATTTAATGTTTTGTGTTGTTTTGGTTGATTTTTCGCACTAATTTCTCAATAGAATGGTTTCGAATAATTGTACGACAAAAATAGATAGACCATCGGAAAGAGCACGCGATTTCCGTTCTAATGAAGTTAGTTTTGAATTTCTAACGAAATTTACTGAATTTTGAGAATTTTTTAAAAAATAGTCAGTTTTGCCATCTAAATGTTAGTTTTGTTTTTAAATTTGTTGCATCCGACTTTCTAATAACACTATTATTTTCAATTTTTTTCAGCTTATAACTAGAACAGTCCTGTCAGATTTAAAACAAGAACGGTTAAAATATCTTTTCCCGTTTTTTTTTTAAATTAATTTCTTTCTGGGCCGTTGAGAGTTATTTTTCTCGATCGAGTTCCTCGCACAGCACTTCTTCGGAACGTTGATGCCAATTTTGATTGGCGGACGAGCAGGATACGTCATGACCTTCACCTGAATGAATTACTTCAATTATTATTTTCGGATTTGATTTATATTTTGCTTGCTGTATAATAATCATTTTCACGTTCCAATTTTGTAATATTGTTTTGGATTAACGTACTCTGTACTGTAGCGCGAAAAAAAAATAAGCAGGAAAATCAAAAATGTGCATCTTTTGTTTTGATTTTGTTTTCAAAACTTTTTCATGTCATTGTGGGCGGGTTATTCCCATTTTGTTAAAGTCCTGATTCCACGGGCAACGCCGTGCGCGTACTGCTAGTATCAAATAAGAGTTGTGTTTGCTTTTTTTCTCTGAAAGTTAGGGAAACACTGAATCTTTCGGCTACTTTTGTTGTATGTTTGTTCATCCAAGGAACTCCGTAATATCAAATAGAAGTTATACTCTAATTTATTTTTTCGAGATCTTTTTGTTGAATTATGAAGCATCGGTCGTGCGAAACTCCATAAGAAAAAGTGCGTTATCAGTTTTAAAAGTTACCAGATTTTGTGAAAGGGGTTCCTTCTTTTTCGTACTTAATTTTGGAATTGAATGTTTATATATTTTATTTTTAATATTTTTCCTTAACCGCTCGCGTACTTATACTGAAAGGCTTCCTTTACTTAAAAATTTTTGTTAATGAATCTGTGTCAGACAGATCTGAGACATTGTTGGCAAGCTGAAAGCCAGTCTTAGACGGGCAAAAATCTTCTAGTTTTAAAAATAAGGTTGAAATAAAACTTTATTTAATTGATTAATTTTGTTAATAATAGAATCATTTGTAAATATAATTGAACCTTCAATATTGAGTTTCTTTAGACTTAAATGTTAATAGTGTTTATTAGAAAAGTTCTTCAAAATGTGATTATTGTTTCCTGAAGGCTTTTGATTGCAATTTGTTATATATATATATATATATATATATATATATCATGAGCGAGCTTCTCTTCCTGACGAGCGGCTCGCTATGATATTTTTCAATTTTATTTTGGTTTTTGTCTATTTTTGCCATTTTGTCTTGACTGTTTTTGAGTTTTTGTCTTGTGTTTATAAGTTTGTTTTGATATATATATATATATCAAAAGAGACCCAAAGAGAGCAAGGAACACATGAACTGTAAGGCGATATTATATAAGAAATAAAAGACAATACAATATATTTAAAGATATACAAAGAGACGTGGGTTTCTCCTTCTCTACAAGTCTCTGCAGGTACTACAGGAAAGGCTTAAAATCGTCGCTTTATAACCAACACCATCTATCTCAATTTTTTTGTAATTTCAAAGAGGTACTAAAAACGGGATTTTTCGCAACCAATAACGAATGATTATTTGCTAACTGAATGGTTAACTGAATTTTTTAACATCTAGAATGAACATGAGACCACATCTTCCTACCTGCTGCGAAAAAGAATTCAGGATATTTGTTATTGGTTGCGAAAAATTTTGTTGTTTTCTTCCTCTTTGAAATTTCAAAAAAATTTAGATAGGTGGCGTAGGTTATTAAGCGACAAAATGTTATTTCTTGCTGCTACAGAGAATACAGTAACGCTTTTTGGTTTCTCTTCTTCCATGTTCGGTTAAGTTTAACTTGTGCCATCCTGTATATACATATTTTATGCCAATTTCGATAAAAAAAAAATCTCACTGCTTAACCATCAGAGTGTACAGGTATCTGTTTCCCTCGGAATAATTTCACTACCCTTTACTAAATAAGAAGATAGTTTGTTTAAAAGGTGGTTGAGTATCAACAGGAAGATCAGCCCCTTATAATCCGTTACCAGCAGAAATTAGTAGAAAACTCATGAAATGATGATCAATAAAAATGTGAACAAAATTAATACATTTCAAGGGGAAGCTTTTATTAACGTACAAAAATGAATTAAATTACTTAATTTTAATCCGTTCGTAGTCTCTTCATCTCCAATAAATTATTCACCCCTTTTTAAAATAATTTTTTTCATCTTTCCTCGCGGAACATGTCTAGTAAATTTTCTTCCTTTCAGCCATTTGAATCATTGATGTGAAAGAAAAATAAAAACAATAAAAAAACTCAATGAGCAGCAAAAAACAAAACTAATTCCGAATCTGTTCACTTTTTTTGTCTCATTATTTATTTATCTTGAGTCAGAGAAATAAAACAGGAGAATCCGTGACGCGTTCCCGTAATTTTCACGTTTCATTAGCAGTCATAAAAACAGCAGTCTCGTAAAATATTTTGAAGGTGGTGACATCTATCGACATCTGCGGTAAATAAACTGAGACGTTATTGGAAAAACATTAGAGCGGAAAATCTGCCGGCTTCAGTACATTAAAAGGAAACTTTAAAGCGGGCATCAATAAAAAGAATCCCTGTTCCCTTTTTTAACGACGGTTATTTATGTCACTCTTATGAGACCGAGTATCGATTCTTTTAATTCAATTCCAAAAAAGAAACTTTTCTAGAGCTGTGTAATGGAAATCAAATTTAATATTAGAACTTTGAAATCTTTTGCTTTACTTCTCTCGGAAACGACATAAAGGTTTATAAAAGCAAATACTTACGCATTTAATAACACCAGTCCCTCCATTTCAGATTTTTAACCCTCTAAGAGTTTGAGCCGAATTTTTTCGTTTTTTATGTTCAGTTTATAAGTAGATAAGTCATGTGTATTGTTACTTAAACTACCATGATTAAAATATTATTAGGAGTTCAGAGATTTGATTAAACATGATAAAAATCCAATTCTTCATTTTAAAAGCTATTTTTTAAGATTTCACATCTAACAGACCAAAATAGCTAACTGCTTAGAGGGTCAAAATCATTCTTTTAATAGTTTTGAATGTATGTATTTAGTCAATGTGTTAAATGAAAACAGTTTAAATCTCAAAATAGTGTCGCATGACAGAATTTTGTGATAGGGAAATCTGTGTTCAGTTCATAAGTAGATAACTTATGTGTATAGTTATTTAAATTAACATGATTAAAATATTATTAGGGGATCAGAGATTTTATTAAACACGATAAAGATCTAATTATTCATTTTAGAAGCTATTTTTTACAATTTCACACCTAACAAATCAAAATAGGTAATAGCTTAGAGGGTTAAAATCATTCTTTTAATAGTTTTGAATGTATGTATTCAGTCAATGTGTCAAACGAAAACAGTTTAAATCTCAAAATAGTGTCGCATGACAGAATTTTGTGATAGGGAAATCTATGTTCAGTTTATAAGTAAATAAGTTATGTGTATAGTTATTTAAACTACCATGAAATTAGGAGTTCAAAGATTTTATTAAACACGATAAAGATCCAATTATTCATTTTAAAAGCTATTTTTTAAGATTTACATCTAATAGAACACAATAGCTAACAGCTTAGAAAGTTAAAATCATTTTTTTAATAGTTTTGAATGTATGTATTCAGTCAATGTGTCTACTGAAAACAGTTTAAATATCAAAATAGTATCACATGACAAAATTTTGTGATGGGGAATTTAAGACATTCATCACAATTTTTTTTTCTCAAATTTAAACCGCCAATGGTATTTTAATGCAAGGTTTACGAACAGATAGACCCAAATACTTTTCCAGCGAATTGAATTTCCGTTAATAAGCCATGATGTAATTAATGGTGTGCCATACTGCAAAGCTATTGTGATAAAAAAAAAGAGCGCATTTAAATAAACGCATAATTAAGCAAACCACGAAATTACATGCAATTACAGTCGGACCTCTATTTAACGAACCTCTATTTTGCGAATTTCTCTACTTTGCGAACTTTTCCTTAGAACCAAGAACATTTTGCGAATTTCTTCGTAAAATAACCTCCAAACAGCGAAGTGCATTCTCTGTTTAACGAACTTTTTCTTGTGATCCAATATTTTTTCTCCCTATTTCTCAAAATATTTCTGAACATTTCAAACTTATTCTTTCTTTTAACGCATTTTATGATGATCAATGACCTTGAACTGGCTTTACCAGCCGCCTAACTCGCCGAGAGCAGTAAAATCGCTGTCATTCTTTGCTTTTCATCCAGGAAGTGTAACCTTTATCCACCTCCACCCTCCCACTGTCCACTTCACTAGAAAAACTTTCAATATCCTCCTTTCACCCTCAATGGAACTGTCCCGTGTCCTTGAACTAGTCTCCCCCGTTTTCTAGATTGTTGATCGAGTCGTGCTGGTAATTTCGGTCCTTGCAGTCTGGAAAAATGTCAAACAAAGGTGCTTGAGCACTCAAGAAAAACAATGATGTGCTGATTGCGTGATTTCTTGCATTGATTCTGAAGCTGAAACCTCGAAACTAACTAATTCTGGATATTTTTGAACAGGGTGAAAAAAAATAAGCAATACAACAATTAATTACAACGAAGATGATGTAGATGGAAATAGATAGTAAATAACAAACTTCGTATTGATGAAATGCTAAAATCATTGAAACAATCGCCTGAAGGGGCTTTTGGTGCGTCAAAGATGCGAGTGTATTATGAGAGAAAACACTTTTCAAACAAAAACTCAGAAAATTAACAGACTTTATCAGTAATTAAATTTAAGGATGCGATGTTTAATGCTTAAAATTACTGTTATAATAAATGCAATAATGTCATTAAAATTCATTAATTTTAATATAAATATTTTTAAATTTGAAAATAAGTGTATTCCTAGACAATGTTTTGTTTTATTCTTGTTTCCTTGCAGATTACTTTTTGATGGTAAGATATATAAAACAAATAGATATTAATTTACAAAATAAAGGTGTGATTATTACTCTTTTAATAACATTTAATGTTTATGAGTTTAAATCTGTTTTGTGTAGTTTAAAGTATTTTAAAATGTTAATCTCTGTAAAATTTTCCATATAAGACAATTTTTTCAGGTTGAGACTTCGTTAAATAGGGTTCGACTGTATTTATATTTAATTTATATATTGCTCGACGTAAGTAAAATTATGTGTCAGCAAATATGAAAAGAAGTATTTTACTGGAAGCTAAAATAAGATTAAAATGTCTGAGTCTAAAAAGCATGTGTCATGCCACAATGGAGACATTCGCAGCAACAACTGAAAATATTTGCTATCTCACTTGGAAGCTCAAAAGAAAGATTCCCTTTTGGATATAATTAGATTTCTTCAAAAGGACTTGAAAGACAAAGAGGAGAAAGGAGAAAATTTCGAGAAAAATAAATAAATGAAAATAAAGCACAAATTAGCCTATTTTGAACGAAAATAAATTAAAAAACTGAAAAACTATCAAAATAAGAAGAAAATTTTAAAAATATCTTAACATTAAATTAATTAATTACAGTAATAGAAAATAAAAGCAAATTCAAGTGGGAAGCAGAAGATTTTTCTAGACATTTAATTATTCGATCAATTTCCAGGCGCGCTTATGAATATTGATGAAATCAGATAGGGATACCATTGCCCATTGCCAGCACATTAAAAGGATGGTGTTCAAACTTTTCTTGTGGACCTGGTATGCTTCATGATGTTTTTCTTGTTATGGTCATTATATTTATTACATATTTCGAGTACAGCTATAAAATGAATACTTTTTTCCTAACTATTTCGATATGTTTGCAAAATTTACGCATTTGAGAGTATTTAAAAAGGTTTAACTTTTGGTTAAATCAAAATATGAAATGGTTTACGCATGACACGTATTAGTTTAATTTTTGACAGAATTTTTAAGATCCAAAACCACCCTTCTACAATTACGTAAAAACGTATGTCTGTTTCGCGAGTATTTACTAAGTATTATTTTGATATAAATTTTTTCTCTAAAATAAATAAAAAATGATATAGGTAAACAAATAATCTATTTTATTCAAAAGACGATATTTAATAATTCGAGCCAGTCAGCTTTTTCAATGAGTGGATAGTGTACGCCGACTGTAGCTAGTTTTTCATTTTTTTTGTTTCTCGTACATATTTTATGGCAAAAATATCTCAAATAATTTATTAAAATCGTTGTTGATATCACTCAAAATACTGGCATCCAATTTTAAATATGAATTAAAAAAGAAAGCAATAACACCAAAACCCTTACAGTAAAGGGATTTTCGTATTTTCGAGCGCAGAGTCTCCGCATGGTGACGTCACAAAATTCCCCCACTGGTTCTTCGCTGAAGCATCTATGAACCAACCCTAAGGCCCGGTGCACACTAGCCGATTCGTGTCGTTGAAGCTATAAAAATAACAACAGTAATCCACATTCCTCCTGTGGAGACACCAGGGGGAATGTGGGTTACTATTGTTATTTTTACCCCCCCCCCCCCACTAAGCGGCTAGTGTGCAACGGGCCTTGCATTTCTCTGGCCCGGGTTGCTAATGATCCACACATTTGCGATTTGAGAGGGAAGTGCTAAGCAAAGGTGTCAGACAAGCCATTAGCAATACTCTTGCTTGCTCTGCGGGAGGTAAGTGTGTAGTGTCTAAGGCCGGTGCACACTAGCCGATTCGTGTCGTTGAAACCCCCATTCCACCTGTGTGTATCCACAGGTGGCATGCGGGTTACTATCGTTATTTTTATAGCTTCAACCACACAAATAAGCTAATGTGCACCGGTCCTAATAACTGTTAACACTGCAGTTCAAGCCGTTTATCACTTCTCCGGTATTTTGCATTTGGCGATTTCTCCGACACAGCTTCTGCGGGCCTTAGAAAACTTATACAATATAATTGCGTTTGCTTTCCTTGAAAAATGACACCACATGTTTCAGAATGTGGATAGCAGCAATGGGGGGGGGGGTTAGAACAGGGTCTGTTGTAACAGAAGGACCGGGGGGGGAGGGCAGAGGATGGGCTAGCGATTGGAATATGCACAGATGTTCGTTGTTCTATTTCCCGTGCTATCTAACATGTTCATTCGCAATTTGAACATCTGAACTCCTTAGATGGGCTCAAGCATATGTGCATATACGTATGATTTGCTTCAACAAGAAGTCAAACAAAATTAACAGATTATTTTCAATAATATTATGAAAAAAATATGCTTACATCTCTCTTTAATGCACACTTTTATTGATATTAAGTTTTTTTTATTAAAATTCTCTCTTTGAAGTTCTTTAAAAATGTTCCTAAATAATTTAATGTTTATAAAGTGAAATTTTATATCAGAGAGTATTTGTAAGATGAATCAATAAGAGCAATGAAATTAGTTATTATATTAGTAAATGCACACGTACATAAATATTGGATGCGAAAATGTTCAAACTGTCTATAATAAAATTTTTTCTAGGTCCCTACAATATCGTTATAGACAGGCTTTACTGTATAAAGTAAAATCTTCTGTATATTTTCGGGCGTAATGATGCAAACTATAAGAAATAGTTCTTTCAAACTACTCCAAAGTTTCATAACGCAAAAATACTTCTTAACTAAACCAAACGTTGTGGTATCATTCGAAATATTGACGATAATACTGAAAGAAATATGGGAATATTCTGTATATATACGATACATAAAAATCTACAGAAGATATTTTTCCAGATCGAATGATACATTTGAATGATTCTTGGAATTCACAAAATACGGGGAATCAAGATATTATAAAATACTCTTTGAACTAACCGTTATTGATATGAATGGAAGAAATATAATGCTACTCAGTAAGTTCGTTCGCCTTTAACAAGAGAATAACTTCGCAATTTACAAGTAGAATGTATTTAATAGCAAATGTAAAAAACAAATTATCTGATTATAAATATTTTCAGGGAAAATGTATATTACGGCGAATTTCTCAACAGAGAGAAAATTTCATTTGCTATCAGTTTTTTCAGTTCAAAACAAATTCAAATGTAGGACTGACATATTTAATTCATGAAACAAAAAGATATTTCTTTCAATCAATGACTTTTTATAATAATATTTTCAACACGTAAACAACAAAATCATCAATTTAATGTCTCTCCATTATTTCCAACAAAATCAAATAATATTTCAACATGCTTCAGAATGTATCATTAACACGAGTATAGTTTTCAGAAACATTATTTTCAATTTCAGATAAGAAGTCAGAAGGTAAGCCAACTTTTATTAACTGCATGAATTTTGTTTGCATATTAATATGCATTATTTAATTTTCCATTTTCCGTTACTAATTGTTTCATAAAGGGATTCCTCTCGTTATCATTTAAGCAATGAATCATCGATTAAAATTTGATCCATTATGCTCTTCTTGACTGACACGATAAGGCCGGTATCACACTGCCGCCATTTTGGCTAGACAATCAGGCGTCACCTCTCACACGTTACATAGAGAGCAATACCGCAGGTAATTTTGCTACGCTATTTTGTTTTCACTCGTTTATCAAATGTTGGGGATTTTTGGGGATCATCATGATGCAATGAATTAGTCAGTGACTTGAACAAGCGTTTTCCTTCATTTCATCAAGCTGAACGGGAAAAAGCATGAAAATGAAATTTCAGATTTAAGTTTGACCAATTTGTTGAAAATTCTCCGAAATAATGAGGCAATTTGTGTAATACAAAATAATATAAAATGTTTCTGAAAAAGAAAATGTATTCGTTTTTAATTCAATCACTTGCGAATTGAGAAATTCATTCAAATCAAATCATTTTACTAAATTGGAATCGTAAAAATTCTCTTCCGTAGGGATAATCTTTAGTTGAGCAATAAATAAAAAAGGAAATTAAAAAGAAATGAGTTTCTCAACCAACATTTGCTAATATCTAGTGGACAATGGATCCATTTAAATGAAAGAAATTTAAAAATGTCCATGTTTATTACAAAGAAAACATGGTGGCCTCTTTTAGAATATTGTGACGTAGACACAGGTGAGATGATTAAGTGAGCAGACGTGAAGTATAGCAATGACAATTTATTAGAAATCCAGCACTGGCGTTTGATCTAGCTGATCGTATATAATAGAACCCTCTCAACTGGAGAGCCACAACCTATATACAGTAAAAGAACACTCTAAAGCATTCTATATTCAAATTAATTAAATTTACATACATTGGAACATTCTGGAAGTTAGCATAAATGAGTGTTAAATCTAAAGAAAGAAAAACCCAGACCGCAACCAGCGGGGATCGAACCAAGGACCAATAGCTCCGAAGTCAGCGTTGCTATCTCACAGCCACATAGCGGAAGAGTGATGGAAAATGTGGCAATATATAAATACACATTTATTCCAACGTCGACTCTCTTCGAATATTCAAACTCACAATTTTTTGCGTCGTGGTCTCTTTTCGAATATGCAAATAAATTTTTTTGCATCGTGGCCCCTCTTTGAATATGCAAATTCAATTCATTTTAGCACAGCAGTCAATAATTCAAATATTTTACAAAAATATAGCGATACCTTCAATAATAAGAGAAAAATAATAAAACTCTCCTCAGAACAGTTGCAAATTTTCATAGTTCCACAACTGCCTAAGAGATCATTTTGATTCTACGCACAGGAATAGGGAGTGACGTTTTCTGAAGTTGGAATAAGAGAGGAATTAGTTGGCGCACGTGATCCATAAATTCGAGAGATTTTATCTATACACGGATTCCACTCTCTCCTTGAGTTGTATAGTTAGATAAGGTTACTCATTTCCGGTAATGAATTGTTCAGTACTGATATTCCACAGCTTAACTAGGACTATCGATCCATATCGTGAGTTCGCTAAGAATGAGGATTGAGTTTTCGTTTCTAAAATCCGTGTCATGGAAAGAACTCAGCATAATCCTAAAAATGATTCTAATATTGCCTAAATTAGATTCTGTATTTGGATCAAGTTATATCGCATGGCTACTGAGTGGATTCTAGTTAGTTACATATTAACGTCAAGTTTGGAAGCTACAAAACATCTATCTTGGGATGAGGTTTAGTTGATTTACGACCGTGACGAGGGTGACAACTGAATCTGATAGTTGATCCACAATAGATTGAACGTGCACCAGGCCTTTAACGAGGAGGATAGTTCACGAAATCGGGGCCCGAACCTGCGATCCCAATCTCGTAATAGAGATTCTACCACCAAGATACTGCTGCCTGTAGAGTGTGGCGACTACAGCCATACATCATCATGCTTATTCAATAGGGTTGCCAGATCAAAATAGCAAAATAAGGCCAAATTTGACAAACCTCATTTGCTATTAGAAAAAACCTTTTCTTTCATGAAAATGAATCCCACTTGATAGGCATATGTTCAATGTTCTGTTATTAAACTACAATTTAAGTGAAAGAAATTTAAACATATAGTTCTATTCAGATATTTCGTTTCACAAGCTCATTATGGAGAGTTTTCTGCCTTGTTGTTTTTAAGATTGGCTCTACTACGTAACCGGTGTAATACTAAGTCAAGTAGAAATCCTGGAATCCAACATACAAAGCAGATAAAGTAAGGTTTATATGTAAAGTAAACCAAGAAAAAACTGTTTTGTTCATTTACATTAAATTGCCCTAACTACGTAATTCCTATTGTAATGAAGTCAAACAGAATTTGCAGAATGAAAGTCCAAAGTAATACATACAATAAAGTCACGGTTTTTAATTTAATAAAACAAAACAGAAAAAACCTCGTCCATATCATAGAATATCAAAAATTTATAACAATAGAATATGTAATTAAAAATTAGCTTCTAAATCATTAGAAAATAAAGGAAAAAAGGTAAAATGATTTATAGCAATGAAAATTTCTAAAAAGTCAGAGACTTGGAGAAAAAGGACAAATTTCCACACATTGTAGCAAAACAATATGAACCTACGTTCAATTATATGTTTATTCTTGCTTCGACGCATGCTTCAGATACTTTCGCAGTTCCGGCATAACTCATACTACATCGTAGAAGGGAAAACCACAAAATATCTATTAAATATCTCTAAAGAAATTCATTTACTTAATCCACATCTTACAGTAGCAGGTAAATACTTCGTGTAATTTGTTTATATCCGATAACATTCATCATCAACTTCACTTCTAAATCTTAAAAGAGCAAATGATTTTGAAAAGTATAATAACTAATATCAATGACCAGGAAAACAACAAATGTTATTCTAAAAGTGACATTGCGATTTTTCTTCTCGTTTCTAAATTATCCGGTATTTTTTTGTGGAACTGACATGATCACAAAATGCTGCTTTGCACGATTCTTTAAATAGATAGTAATGTGGTTTAGCTGGTTTTAAGAGAAATATCATTCGAAAGCAGTAAACTTTAACGTCAAATTGGCCAATATTTAGCAAAAAATAAATCCTTTATAAGTAAAATATTTACTTCATCAGATATAGAAAACTTACATTTTTTTCTCTACTTACCTAGTTTTTAAATCTTACACATTCTCTTATCTTGAAAACATTCTTAAAAAAGTTTTTCCTCTCATTTTACTAAGGCGGAAATGAAGTATAACACAAAAATTTTCGCTGAATAATGTACAGAGGAAATAATTTGATCTCACTTAAATTTATTATTTTACAAAGTTTTCCAAACTTTTTTGAAAGCCACAAGTAAATAATAAATGGAAAGATTTGATTAGTTTCGTGTTCATTTAAAATTTACTTAAAATTCTGTACTTGCAAATACATTTGATAAATATAGAAACTCGACGAACTCCAGCAAGAAATCCAACTAAATTCAACAATATTCGCAGGCAGAACATTTATAATGCATTGAAATTGAATTTAGAGATATCAAATTAGCCAGTACTATGTAAAATATTTCAAGAACTAGAATTGCAAAGTTTTCTTTTTTGGAAATCTAAAATATTGGTTTTATGACTTGAGAGATAATTTTTTTACAAAGGGAAAAAAATAAAGGATTAAAATATGGATAATTTTTGGGACTTGGAAAAATCAGTGGCTTTTCCATTTATATTACAAAATGCCGAACATAGATGGATTCAAAGGCTGCAGTTTGAATATTTTAAGAGAATAAATAAGGTCATTATTTTGCAGATAATGAATCAACTTTTGCGATATTCTGGTTACTTAAGGGAAGTTAGCATAAGGAATACAGATGCACTTAAATCGGAAAACAAAATGAAAAAAGTTAAGAAAAATAAAGTTTAAAGAATCAAATTATTCTGAGTGAAAACACTAGTGAATCTCAATGGTATTAGAATAAAAACATTCGTATAGTAATAATTTAATTTGTAAATAATTATAAACTAAGGAAAATTTGAAAAGGTACAAAGATTTACTTCCACAAATCTTCCGGAGTCCATGAACATCAAAGACGCTATTTATCAAGAAAAATTAACCTAGCCATTTTGAACAAATATTTCAAAAAAAAGTAGTTTCTTTTGAAATTTTGAGTGACTGAATGAAAAAAAGGAAAAGTGGAACAATGATTATCAATTATTTTTGTCCCTATTTATAAAATCTTTAGTGTAACTTGGTTAACACATAGCCGGCTGTAGTTTAAGTGCAATCGTTGATTTAAGGTTCTTGACTGGTTTAAAATCGTTGTTTTTTATTAAAATTATCAAGGCATTTTATGACTTAATTTTGTAGCCTGTTAATCAGCTTTCTAAAACTGTCATACTTTTTTACTTGCCGTGAATTACAAATGGAATTACGGCTGTTTTATTACCGAACTGTAAACGTATTTTATGTTGCATAAAGAAAGCACAAATGCGTTTTCTGAGAAATTATATTTTAGGGAAAACTGTGTATGGCTGTGATTTCTCAAAACGTTATTCAAGTATTGATATGAAAATTTCTGAGATTGTTTCTGTAATATGCTTGATGCTTTCCTCTAAAAATAAGGATCAATTTTAAAATCATTGATATTTTTAAGTGCTTAAATGTAAACGAAAGCAATTTTTAATGAAATTATCAGTTTAGTAACTATGGTAGCTATATCTCAAAACTATTTTTTGAAGTACAAGAAATATTTTAGGCATAACTTGAATGTATCATAAAAATGTACTCCTAAAGGATTTATGTATATTTAAGAATATGATTTTTGTCTATGTGTTAGCGTAAATATTTAGTCATTTATCTTCAAATTTCTCAGTTTTTAAAAATAATGGCTGAAAGCTAATTTTACAATATTTTCATAGTTTTTAAAACATATGTAGTTGAAAAATAACATTAAATATATATACAAATTATTTTTTCAAAAAAAATGTCTCAGAACACAGTCAAGGATACCTTAAGAGAAAAAAACATTAGTCAGTAATATCAATGTGCTGGGGTACTCAAAAATCTAATTAAACAAGTCAGTTGAAATATTTATTCTTTTTTCCCGGTGGATTTATATAGTTATCTTGTCACTTTAATTGATTCATTTCGTTTCTTCATTTCTCACTCATAAAACGTAATTTTGAAAAAAAATTGATATGTTGTTTTACGGTATTACCGATTCAGTAGTTCATAAATGTCTTTTATCAATCTATCAAACTTATTTATATTATAAAACTTATAATATTTTATTTAATTTATGTATAATTTTTGAACTAATTTAATGTTATAATTACAGATTATCGATTGTCTTTATAAGTGAAAGTCAAATATTTGTAAAATTCAAACTAGCCCCCCTAAAAAAATATTTAAAACCAAACTGAGTTTGGGTGGCTACACTAACTATAACTGGACTAAAGCTGGGGTGTTACTGAATTCTTTTTATTGGCATAAAATCAGGTGCCGAACAGGTAATTTAAATTTTATTCATTACAAATGTTAACTAATAAATTTAAACTATTAATATTACAATTATTTGTGTAATTTATTAGGATTTACTAGACGCAATGTCCCTGAGGAAGAACAAGCTGTCCCGATATATAATTATAAATTGCTAAACATGCGCCACGGCGTTATACGTGGAATCGGGACTTCAACAAAATAATAAAAAAAAAACGCCCACAAGGACAGAAAAAAGTTTTGAAAACAAAATCGCATAACAAAAGAGGCACGATGACGATTTTCCCTTATTTTCCTTCGCGATAATGACAGCATTTTCAATTTGAGAAAACGGACTGGAGTACGTTAATCAAAAAAAATATAAAATTTGGCAATGAAAATTATTATTAAACGGCAACAAATATATGCGAGACGAAGAACATATTTAAAACAATACGAAAATAATCGAAGTCATTCAGCCAGGGTTGCGGCGATATCCTGCTGCACCTTAGTAAGTAAAAAATTATTAATGCATACTGGAAGGTTTAATTTCTTCGGAGAAAGTGTTGCGGAGAAAGATTGCTAAATAAAGTACTGAACTGACCAGGGCAATTAATTAAGAAAAGATATTTAAACCGTTCATGTTTTCAAAATCGACAGAAACGTTCCAGTTATAAGCTGAAAAAAAAATTGAAAATGATAGCGTTATTAAGACGTCTGATGCGGGAGTCGAATGAAAAATTAACATAAAGGCATTATTTTCAAAGGGCTATAAAATTCACACTCAAATTATTTGAAACTCAAAACAAATTTCATTACAAAAAAATATATTTTTTCTATTCAAATGATGTATCATTTTTTCTGTCAGAAATGATACTGTGGACAAAATGTTTTTCAAAACTAACCCGAAACAACGCAAAGCATTAAATCAAAAAAATTTCTAAATCAAATTTTAAAATTTGGGAGAAAGCTACTACGAGCATTGAGTCACAGTGCATACCTGTGTCTGATTTCGGCTATAAGTGCGATAGATTCATTCTCTGGTATCGTACGCATACACACCTGACATTGTCTTTATAAGTATGAAAATAATTGCTTAACCTATAAAGGTCGAAATTATTTCACATAACTTTAATTACAATTTTAATACTATACAAGTTGCCTGAGTGTCACTGATATTAATGTACATGTTGTCCAGACATCCAAGACAGAAGTTGTAATATTTCTCATCAGATCAGAAGAACACAACAGCAACGTAGATCTCTGAGTTTGAGTTTGGTTGCATTCTCTCTAAAGTTCAGTAAAGCGCATCTAAAGTTCAATTAACTTTCTTAAAGCGGGTTTGCGTTAATTTTAAAATGTTAGATTTTTTTCATTTTCTTGGAGCTAAATCACATGGTAAAAATACTTTTAAAATCTATTTTGTTTTAGAAACATGGTTTATGGCTAAAGAAACAGTTTATTACCAATCGACAATACTGGGCTTTCAGAAAAAAGGCTTCCTTGATAAGAAAAATTCTATAATGTCAAACACATGAGATTTTTAATAACTAATAAAAATCAGACAAAGGAATTTCTTCAATATTGGCAAGATGAAATATGGCAATGCTCATACATACAAACAAAAGAAAAGGCATTGACCTGGTGAAAGGATCCAATTTTATTTGTTTTTTATGTACTCAACATCCTTACGTTGTAAATTGATTCGTTATATTTTCAATATGTATCCTGGCAACAATGACATTGAAACTTCGGTCTTGTCTCAACTTGCTTGGCAGCTTGTGTCTTTGCGCCATAAATAGTCACTACTAATTCTAAAGAATTTTGCAGGAACC
>BGPR01009889.1:20345-55262 GCA_013235015.1 Araneus ventricosus | reverse complement strand
AATTTAATTTTAACCCTTTGCGGTCGTGGCGGCATCGACCGCAGAGGAATTTTGAACTTATAGCTCTCGAGAATCCGTTCTCAAAGAAAACACCGAAGACATTACAAAAGAAAACATACCTAATTCTATAAAGAATAAAGACATTTCACTCAGGTTTACAGCTCTAGGCTAAATGGAAGAGTTTTCTGCTTTGTTTTTTTACATTTAAGTGCTGGGACTGCGTAATTCCGGTGTAATGCTAAGTCAATGGAATCTTCAAAGCGGAAGTCCAACATCCCAGCAGATAAAATCAAGGTTTTTAATGTAAGTAAACAAACCAGAAAACTCGTCCATAGGGCATATGATAACAAATTATGTTGAATATTGTGAAAAAAATCTTTTAAGGGAATGAATTGAGAAAATTTCGAACTCGATCCCAAAAGGTTAATAATCTAGTTCTTTCTGCTCCTCTAAATTCATCCATAATCTAGTATAACTGACTACTATCAAAAGAAATACCCCAGCACATTAAAGTGTTGACATCCAACCTGCTCTAGAGTCAAGCTTGACTGTTGCGGGAGGTATGGATTGGCAAAGAATCTCATATGCAGTTAAAATGTATTGACATGTATGCCTGTAAATGTATTCATGCCAGAAAGCTTCTTTCCGAACGATATATGAGTAACAAACGGAAGTTTTAAGCGAAACTATTTGTCTGTCTTCTCACGGTAGTAGGTAATAATAACTTTTACATTATTAATCTATTCTTTGTAATTATAACTAAAATTATATTGCATTTTTTTAACCATACGTATATTTAATAACTTAAGAAGCTATACAGTAACGGATTTTGCGACAAAATAAAATGAAATTTAAAAATTATCTTTTTCATTTCTAGCATATATAATTTATCCTTAATCCCATAATGGTGGTACAGGAGGTTTTGGGCGAACAGATGCTCATCATCTAATGGCGAGGAAAACCGTTTTGTTATTAAAGAGTCAATATTGCTTGTTCATAATTCTAAACCCTCTTATTTAACTTATTTCGTGTTTGTAAATGTATAATTTTGCAACTGATTTTTTCACTCTCTTACAGATGTGCTAGTTTTGGAATTTTGCAGACTTGTTTATTCTCGATGAAAATGCGGATTTTAATATTTTCGGAACTTAATTATCAGTTAATGAATTAAATTTTGACTCCATATGCTTGACGCCACATGGTGGCGAATTTGAAAACAATGACACCAGGATTACATTATGAAGAGGAATTATAATTTAAAGACTAAAAAGTAAACAATAAAATATTTCTTCTTGGTACACTAATAAAAGTGTGTTTTTAACACAACTGTGTAACACTCTGTCTAATTGGATGACATCTTCTATTTTGGAAGGATCTTGTCGCATTCATTCAACTAAGAATTCATGGGACAATTGATAAATTTATGGATTCCACCTCATTTTTGTACCGAATTACAAAGTTTATGAATAATTTTATTTGGAAAAAGATTATTAAAAGCACAACTGAAACTTGGACACTACAGATAAGGAGTTAAAAACTGTTTTTATTATATTTGACTTATTTTGTTTATGATGTTGTTATGGTTTTGTTTTGATAAAAAAAAAATGAATGCTTCTAACATTAGGTTGACCAAACTTGGGCTCTGATAATTAAACTAAACATTTTCTCAAACTGCGGATGCCTTTCCAAATTATCAGGATATAATCTTAACTTTATGTTGGAAATTTCTTTACTTCAAACAAATTTGAGAGATAATCTAGAAACTTCTGAAAGTTTCTTCCCATATTGAGGAGTTGTTGACTGCACGAGACAAGTTTCCGACGGGTATGCCCAAGTCAATCCATCACTTAAACGACAGCATTAATAAAAAGCTTGTGACAGCAGAGAACATGCAGTAGCTTTGTTTTATTATCGTTCGTGAGAGTGGGATATCGATAAAAATTTCGTAGTAACTCTTCAGGTAGTCTCTTAATGGTAACATTAAATCCCGGCCAAAATGCAGGTAATTGGTGACTGCCCGTCGAGTTGGGGTAATACGGTTATTTTATTGTCGTGATTTGAGCATGCTTGTGACGTCCCTTAATTTCTAAAAATAAAACTTTTGAAATCTTTAAAGACGCATTCGGGAGTCTGAGGGGCATTCTGCAGATGAGAAGTTCGAGATATGCTGATTGGTAGAATTGTTGTTCAGAGATTGATCGGTAGTTATGTCGTTTTCTTCACCACTTACGCTTACCTCTGGCGAAAGGAGAAAACAAGGTGATTCTAATTAATTCTAATGTTTCCTATTTCTTTTCCTTCTGATCAGTTGTTTCCACAAGAATTGTCTGTGTAAATTTAATTACAGGAGTCTTTGCTCATTAGTAACGGTGGGGAAAATTGTTACTTGTATGTTCTGGATAAACGTAAACAGTAAGATTTCTTGAAATTTGTTCTGTTCAGTCGAGCTCTGGATGGCAAGAATCTTTTTAATAAAATTTATTTTTAATATTTCCATGATATATATATTATAGTAAATCTTCTTAGACTATAATTGTTTGTAAATAAAATCACTTTTCATAAAAACTGGATTAATTTAAAAATCTTTTTTAATAAATTTGCTTTAAAAATACTTTATGCAGTCTTTGACTTAATTTCGCGAACAAAACAAAAATTATTGCATTATATATCGTACCCAATGCATCCATTCATTTTTCACATTTTTGTCTTTTAATGTTTATATTTACTTCTAAAAATTAAGTATTTTTGCAAATTTTTATGCAAAAATGCTTTCGAAATTTGAAGGTTTCAATATCTTAAAATAATTCTCGAATTTAAAAAAAAAGAAGCTGAATTATGTAATTTTTCTGTTTTAAATGGACGAATTGCTAAAACTTGGAGCAATTTTTTTAAAAAACAGGAGTAAATCTTGGCATCTTTCGATGCCATTTGGAGTGAGCATTCTTTCTCTAAAAAATTTTTTTCCCTCTTAAGAGAATTAAGTTACGATTAATAAAAAAAGTTCGCCATTTGACTTCTCTTCCAATTTTTCCATTTTGATTGCATTTTCTTTTATTTTCTAATTTTTTCTTTTATGTGTTTTAACTATTTTATTATTGGGGAATTTTTGTTTAATTTAGTGATTAGTTGGTTAATTATAGTAAAATGTAGTTGTTGCAATAACTGGATGCTGCTGCGTTGGGCGCGCAAAAAGGTGTATTATCATTATTGATTATTTCTTCTGTTTCTTGTATATTTTTTTAGTTTTTCTTTTTTAATGTTTTTTAATTTTCTATTGCAAGAGAATTAAAAAATAAAAATGGAAATTTCTCACAGTTCAGATAGGTTATTCATCTAAATATTTAGCTGCAAATACTCAATTAACGTGCTTGCCATGACAAAAAATAGCTATTATTACATATCCCTCTTGGCACAAGATGCTCTGCAATATTCCTACGATATTTTCACGACATTGTACAGCACCCAGAATATTGTAAGAGCATCGTAGATATATCGTACAATATCTTGCTCTAATAAAGATTCAAAAGATTACAGAAGTAGCCTTGGTGCATTGTCAGCTTTTATACTAAGTTCGCTTACAGAATTGAATCTCACTTTACAGGTCCAAACACGTGGCTCAAGGCGTTTCCGCATGCTGCTGGGAAGATGCAGTCTCCCGTGGACATTAAGACCTCCCTCGTCGTCCAAGACCCTCAACTGTTACAAAGATCCCTATCCTGGACCTACGTTCCTAAGAACTGCAAGTCCTTGCTGAACACGGGCGAAGGGTGGAAAGTCATCGTCGAAGGACAAGATTCCTGTAAGTACTTCACTCGAGAATCGTGGAAAATTTTCTCTTAAATTTGCGAAACTGTTAGAAATGGGTAAAGCAAGATATTTTTTTTTGGGGGGGGTGAAGGCGGGATTTGTCCTTAAAACTCCAACATGACCCGCTGAAGAGTGAAAATGTCAAATATTGCTATTAATTCACTTGACATATCTTTCAGTAATTTCGGCAGTAGGACTACCGAAGCATGTAATATGTATTGGGAAAAGAAACCCGTGGGGGAAAAAAACTTGTGTAAGCTTTTCATTTACAGCCCCGGGGAATATGGGGGACGATTAGTGTATTTTTTAAAAAAATTATCCATGACTACAAAGTTATGTTAGCGGTTTTAAACAAA
Source organism: Araneus ventricosus (assembly GCA_013235015.1). Lineage (NCBI taxonomy): Eukaryota > Metazoa > Arthropoda > Arachnida > Araneae > Araneidae > Araneus > Araneus ventricosus. The sequence continues at coordinate 51,099 of BGPR01009889.1, read as the reverse complement.
AGAATTCAATACATTTTTAACTCGATTAAACTTTCTGTACTGGTTTTTTCCTTTTATATATGGAATTTTAATGTAAGGTCATTTAGGTTTAACATCTTATTTCCGAAGAATCTACTAAATGCAAATTTATTCGTCAAATTGTCATTAGCTATATCGCTAGTATTACAGAATGCCTAAAAATCTCGTTCATTTTCAAATCGACAATAATTGGACGCAGGTTCCTGTGGGAAACCCAACAAAATTTTATGGGTTTCGAGTCATTATTGCCGACTGACACGACTGGGTAGATTGTTATGCAAAAGTGAACTAAATGCAATCCATTGCGCAACAAATTGCTTTTAATGCAATAATTATCGAAAAAAACAGCATTATCAATTTTGTAACGTTTTGTGAAAATACCACAACTAAAAACGTGCATTTTGGAATCGGCTTCCTCTCGCATAACTGTGTTCATTTATGGATCTTATTTGAGATTAAAGTTTCGTTAGAGGGCGCCCAAATGAAATTTGAATGTTTGAAGTCTGAAACTGAAAGTATATATTCGATTCAACTTCTATAGCATAAAATATAGTCCGCTCACTACGTTTCATTTAATAAAAAGACTTACTTTACAATTGAGGTAAATTCTGCTATAATGAAATCGGAATAGATGGACCTTTGCATGACTTAATAATGGCAAGCATTTGCTGAAACAAAGAAATTTCGTTTTCACTAAATATTAGCGGACAATTTGGATACTTTTATCCTGCTCAAACGCTTCAATAAAGCAATTTTCGACTTCCTTATTCTTTCTATTTCCATTCATGGTGAAATACGTGTGGTTATTGAAGGAAAAAGAATTAATAAGATCTTCGAAGTTTTAATGCAAAGTTAGAACTCGCAGCTGTATTATTGCAACCGTTATTTAACTGAATTTTAGTTTAAGTGCAGTATTTTTCCTGACGAATAGTTGTTTTCATAACTTATCGTTTCTTCCCCCTTTAAAATATATGTATGGTGCATGTTACTAAATAGTTAACTATTTAACAATAACGGTAAAAAAACTGAACTTAAATCGTTTTATACATCCAAGTCGGGTTTTAGTTTATTGTTCATTTTACAATTACACTTGAGTGCCAATTTAGGTGCATACTCAGAAATACTTCCAAGTTATCAACCCATAATAACTGAAATTAAATAAACCATTCTTCAAATTTGCGGTTTATTGGCTGCTACTTTCATATGGAGGCTCGAATAGATTGTGATTCAAAATAAGAACTTATGCAAGTTCTGGTTAAATGATTCAATTGACGTCAAAGACGGCATTAAACAATCCTTCCCTTCACTTCAAATAATGCTATATTGTTCTCAATTGTTCCGTCATAAACAATAACGGAACATTAAAATCTTCCAACGACATTTGAAATCAACCTTGGACTCGGAGTGGTGTCGAATGTTTTCTATAAGCTATTTTGTCGTTGTATATTTCTTTACACATGATTTTTAAAACCGGAGTATTTTTTTGTAGACAGAAAAGCGTCTGAAGCATAAAATGTCTTTGATATTGGCATTATAAGCGATATTTGTTTTAATTTGTAAAGTTTGTTCAACAGAAAATCAGTAGCAATGAATTTTTCTCGCAGTTTCAAATACTTGTCATTTCCTATAATTTTTGAAGAAACAAAAGAAGGGAGGCGTTTTATTCGAGACCTTTATCATTTCATTTAATTCTGCATACGAATTTTAATCAATCAGTGCTGTTATGGAATTTTGCTAAATAGAAAATATTTTTATATAATGTTTAACGTTAAGTTTTATAAAATTTTTTTCTCCTGAATTTGTCTTTGGCTTTGCGACGCATACAGTCTTCAAAACAAAACCTTCGAATAAATGTGTTTGCCGAAAAATTGGCTAATAATTTTTTCGTCGAAGAAACAGCCTTGTACAAAAACAATTAATGCATTAATATCAGAATTACAATCGAATGGAAAGAATATCCTTTCGTGTTACAAACTTGGGAACATCATCCAAAATTCAGTTTTAATAAATTCTCGATAATCCACAAATAACGGGGAAATATTATATCGAGTTTCCATTTAGCATCATCGACGAATATTAAACTGAAATGGGGTAAAAATATGTAGGATCACTTCATGCATCTTAGATTTATGCATTAATAAACTCGAGCAGAGGGATTTTATTACAAAAATTCATTAATAAACCTGAGGTGGAAGAAATGGTGTCTCGGACGTCATAACTTCGAAAGCGTGAAAATTTGTATTGATACTCAGTCGAACATTGCCATTACTTTCTCGCACACGAAGTATACAAAGAGAAAGTATTGTAATCGTCAAAAGATTCTAACTCGAGATTTTGACGAATCGCCACGTTTTAGACCTCCCTGAATCCGAAAAACACAATTTTGGAATTATGTCTATCTGTGTGAACACGATGACTAGAAAACTATTAGAGCTACGGGGATGAAATTTGGTATGTGATCTTTACACACAATTTGCAGGGTTTCTATAAAATTTTGGACAAAATCCGTGAAATAGGAAGTCTGTATGTCCGTGTTAATGTGAACGCGATAACTCACAAACTTGAATAGCTAGATAGACAAAATTTGGTACAGTTTTATCCTCATGAATGTAGGTCCGTATAAAACTTTGGGCCAAATCCGTCATAGGGTTGACTGTCTGTCGGCCTGTATAGCCGCATACTTGTAAAAAATTATCTCATAAGCTCTTTGTCTTGGATAAATAAAACCTTTTATCACGAATGCTAACATTAATTGTAAATCTGTGCCCAATTTTCATCTCAATCGGTTAAAAAAGTGTTCAAATTACATATTAAATTTTTTAACATTTGAAACGAATCCGTTACTCCACGCGCATTGGAAGCAATATCTGTGCATGATATTCAGCGGCTTCATGACGAAAGGCTTATGTTTAATGACTCCTTCTTGGCGCTTTTTTCTTCCCTTTTGGCGAATTCTGATCCTGCTCGAATTATTTTATTTCCGTTTGTTTTGTTGTTTTCCCGTGTCCTGGAGAAACTTGTTGCGTTCTGGGAATAGAGCAGATTTGAAATTTTTATCCGAGCGAGGGTGCACGGAACTGACAGGCTATACGAGAGCTTCTGAGAAATGAATATACGAGAAATATTTGGGGAGGCCACACCTACTGGTTATGCATTGTAATGGTGGCATTCACTTACTCCACCTGTATGTGTAATGCGTAAACTTCTGTGTCACAAATTACGTACCAGGTGATACTAAAAGACTAATAATATTCTAAGCTTAATTTTAAATTCACAAATTTTAAAGTAATATAATTTTAAATTCACAAAATAATTATAAATCCACAAATAATGTTTTAATTCACAAATCATCGACAATATTAAAGTTGTTTTTGGTCAATCGAATTGCTGACTTAAATACGCATTCTGGCATTAAATGTCTTAAAATCGCATATCTGGGAAATTAAAAGTTTTGCGTTATACCTTTTATTTGTCATCAGAAATGACAAATAATTTTCTCAACCGCACAGTTTCTCATTATACAACCTATTTTTCATGAAAATAACGAAACTTTTCCAAATCGCAAATGAAGTTGATCCTAACCAAGATTTCGAAATGACTTTCAAAATTCTCGCGATTTGAGGATTAATGGCTTAATATATGTTTGAGGATATATTTCGAAGCTTCGCATTTTCTTTACTCTTGCCTTTTAAAGGTTAATTTCTGAAGATAAACTTCAGTGAAAGTTTCAGAAAATTAAAGTTTTTAAGCATTACGAAAGATTTTATTTTTTTTTAACGTAAAGTTTTTAATTTGAAATGTCGGATATAATTAAAGAAAACTTGATGATGCGTGACTACGATTCAGAAACATGTAAACACTAAAATAATTTCTTTCCATCAGCATAATGCAAAACCAGCACTAAAAATGTGGATTTCGACTAATTTGTTTTATATCAAGAATACTTCAGATCTTATTAACTTGTCAAATAATTGCGAATACCTACTTAACAAAAAAAAGAGGGTTTTTTAGGGAGATTAACGACTTTATGCAAATAATCAGCTAATTCATTTTTAATGAATAGGTTTCTAATACAGTTTTGAAATCGAGAATTTTTATCGTTGCTTTTCGTGCAGTATACCTGTTGATTGTCTATACGAGGATGAATATCAAATAGGCAAAGTGCCTCGAGGTCCGCAAATTTGGGGGGGGGGGCAGAACTAGGGAATTTTTTGCATTATTTTCAGGGTAATTTACTTTCATCTAACTTACAACAAGTTGTGTGCATTCGGAGTTATTCAAATCATAATCAACTAATTTTTGAATTTCGGAACATCATTCTTGGAAATTTTTTTTTCGTTTCCAAATTCGCATGCTGATCAGTGTTTTTTGCTTTTGCAGTTGTATGACCGACTCGCAAATCGACATGCCAGACAAACTTTGTTTTAGAGTATTTAAACTGTGTCAAATGTTTTTGTACCATTTTGTTAAAAATTACTTTTAAATCAAATTTTCACAGGCAACATACTGACCCCAACTTTCTTGAAGGGCACTCGCGATTAAATGTTTTCTAATTTTAATTTGTCAGAATATTTGTTACTTGAAGACGGTTTTGCTTAAATAGATATTAAATAAAAATAAAAAAAATATATGATTTTGTAAGTTGAGAAGGGGCCCCCAGAACTTGCATCGTTTAAGGGCCCCTACTGGGTTTAATACGGACATGCGTCTAAATCGGAAATGATTAATGATTTAAGTCGGTTGGTAGCAAGTATGGCTAATATAAAAACCTCAATAAAAGACCACTTAGTTATATTTTTAATATATTTTAGTTGTGTATTGAAAGAAGTATATTTTCGCCGTAGGTCTAACCGGAGGACCCCTGGAACATTCATATCAATTGGTGCAATTTCACTGTCATTGGGGTAAGTGCTGCAATTCTGGCTCTGAACATACAGTTGACGGAAAAGGATATGCTGGAGAGGTGAGTATGTGATTTGACTATTCTCGCCAAAACATTTTAGGTCGATTCCTTAAAGGAATTCCAGGATTTTTGTCAGGGTGGGGCTGAGGGGTCATAAAAATTTCGTATCGTCGTGACGTCTCCGAATTTTCTAATATCAATTCGTGTATCGGGTGCTTCAAATCAAAATTCATATCGGGTAATAAAAATACAATGAAACTAACCAAATGTTTTGGACCGCGTCAACGCTACGAGTAGAATGACTACAAAATCGGGAAAGTTTTCGGGCCTGTCAAAACCAGAAAACAATGTTGTCGCGCTTTTTTTTTCAATTCTTTGGGGTAAACTGCAGCCCCATACCCTCCCTCTCCACACACACTGGATTTTCCCACTGAATACTACCTATTACAATGGTTCTCGTAACACGACTTCGGTAATATTTCTGTACATCATCGTTCCTAGAACGATAACTAGAGTAATTTTTGATTCGAGCGGGCGAGTGATATGTTGGAGGGAAGGTGAAAATCGCGGTCGAGCTCGTAGATGGGGTATCAAACTCAAATGGGGTGGAAATGGTGGGAGATGGAAATTTTCATTTCTCTGCAACTTTCTTACGATTGCAGAAAGATAATTCAAATGAGACAAATTGTTGTCTCATCATTACGAACAACTTTTGTATTGAAAGTTATTCGCGATTACTGCAATTACAGTAGTCTCCCTACAACGAAGTCTCTCTACAGCGAATTTCTCCCTATGCCGAAATTTTTAAACGGAATGTTAAATAGCATTCAAAATATTCTCCATATAACGAAGTGGTTGTCTCCCTATAACGAATTTTTTTAGAGGTTTATCTTTTCGATTTTTGTCATTTTTGAAGAAAGTTGATAACTTCTGTGCTACCAATTTGCTCACACGTGCTTGTTTCTGGAACCACTCACTCTTAAAATGTGAAATTTTCTGAAAATTTAACATCACAAAATGCAAAGAAATGTAAAATAACGGAATTTTTCAAGTAAAATAAACGTAAGTACATACTAGTACAAATTATTCTCTAAATTGGTGAATTGTCTTAACTTTTTAGCATTTTATTTATACAATAAAAATTAGTATAATTTTAACAAATTTAGAATATATATTACTTCATTTTTAATTGAAAATCATAATTAAATACATTTGAACTTACCGCACCTATTGAAAAGTTTGGAACATTTACTTAAATAACTGCAAAAATCTCTAATCTCCGTATAACGAAATTTTCTCTATAGCGAATTTTTCAACTGGAACCAAGCGATTTCGTTATAGGGAGACTCCACTGTACTTAGAAGTTGGGTGCTCAAAACTGATTTTCAACCCTAATTTCGACAGCCTTGAACATTATTCATGTGACACCTCGTGGGAATGCTCTCGCCAGTCGCATTCTCTTCTACACTCTTTCACACGCATAATTTCAACTCTTATGAAAAAAAAAAATTAGAGATGGAAATGGCGGAGGAGGATGAAATTTTCTTTGCATCTTCGGACAAAAGGAATGTACCTTCGCCTTCCTGTTTGCCGACAGGGGATTTTGTCTTTATACTCTATCTTAAACTTAGTTGGATGCATCAAAGTACTAACTCTGCTGACAAGAAGAGGGTCGCGGTGGCCTAGTAGTAAGGTCTCGGCTTAGGGCCGGAGGATTCCAGGTTCGAAACCTGATTCCACTGAAGATCCGCCGTGTATGTGGACCTGTTGTACATTAAATCATAGGTAGTGGGCCAAACGTCCTCATGCGGGAGTTTGTAGAGGGGGTGCCGACTTCGTCATCTGACTGCGGGTTAAAATTACGAGGTCCGGCCCAATATAGCCCTCTTGTTGCTTCAAAACGGGACGTTAATATAACTAAACTATTGGCAAGAAAGTAAATTAGTTGCCCGAGTTTGAACACAATCTCCTTCGAAAAACTGTAGCTTATAAACAGGCTCTTGTTCCATAAAAACCCTAAGCAAAGGAAAACAAACATTCGAAATAGTGACGTACACAAATGCAGATTATAGTATTCCTAGAAGCCAGTTTTTGTAAGAGTCCACACGCGGCTGACAATGGAAAGTTTCGCTGTCCTGTTAATGTAGCTAAGAGATAATGTTTCAGTTTAAAAAAATTTCGAATCTTATAGTTACGTTTCAAATTATATATAATTACTAGCTGAAAACCCGGCGTTGCTCGGGATCCATATTTTTTCATATACCGGCCTCCTGTTTTCTTGTTCCTAAAAATATTGTCACTTTCTCCAACAAACGTAAATCTTCTTCGAATCCTTTCTTGTTAAAACATTCAAATACAGCCTTTTTATCACTTTGTATCAGTATGGTTTGAATGAAAATTCGAAAAAGAATGTTTATTTTAAACAATATATAGTTCAATAACTAATACAGCTTCACGATGAACAAATATACTTTTACTGTATGACTTGGTTACTGCGAAGCTGCCAAATAGAATGATTAATAAATCGTATAAAGTCAAAATCGCTCGAGAACAATTCTCACTCGAAAGAATTTCGCTGAAGAAGAATGCTCTGACAAAAAGAATACTTTTAACCTCAGTTAGGGGAATTGACTATAGCGCTTCTTTATACACGACGTTTTTCGTCTCTCCAGAACTACCAACTACATATTGACAGTGGCGTACCGAGGGGAAGTGGTACTCGTGCCCATGCTATGATTGCCCCCCCCCCTTCATCATAAAGAGGCTTAACTTGCGCAAACGGCCCTCTGGACATGGTATTTTTCGACTCCTTATTGTATTTGACTTGAAAAAGCGACTCAAACATATTAACATTTTGTCAACATGGTCAGTGTCGCTGCGTGTGTAAATGGTGCCCAAGGAATATGATTTTTTTTTTTACCCCAGTCGTCATTTGCTTAGCAAATGGTCCTCGGGGCCTGGTGTTATTTTTACGCCCCCTAATCATATTTTGCTTTAAAAACTGGAATAAATGCAGTAATGTCTGTATCCATGGCGCCCCTAAAACTGGCAGCTGCGATATCTATACTTCACTTACTCTCTAGTCACTACCTCTTCACACTGATAAGGATAATTTAAAAGTTTGTGAAATTTAAACGAAACATCGCGTAGTAACTGAACTAACGTCATTGGATGTTTGAGTGCATGTTAAAAGCTACGGAATAAAAACGGAAGTTAAGTGCACGCTACGAAATAACAGTGGAAGTAAGAACCTTGACCAAAATAAAGCAATATTTTCTTAACTTTAACAGTGAACAGAAGTAAATAAAGGATTTTAAGAAACAATAAATTGGTTTAAATACGATTTTATAACAATAAAAGCATTGATACAATTTGAGTTTAAAATGAATTTTGAAACCTAAATTACAGAGAAAAAATTTACAGCAAATTAAATTGGTATCATTTAAAGAATTTTTTGCTCTTCAGGGTGATGTAAAAATTTTCGTACTATAAGTATATCGGAAGTTACTGGCGAAAAACGTCTAAAAATGGCTTAATTTTCTTTTAATTAACTAAAAATCTGATTAGAATTTTAAAATTTTTACGTCGTTAGTTCCTTCTTGTGCTAATTCATCACTGTGTCAAATTTGAGAGTCCAACTGTGTGGGCATGCACAAAGAACCAAAAAACGAACACACAAACATACTCTCCTCTTTTATATATATATATATAGATTAAATTTAGGTGTAATTACATCGTCTCAATATATGGGGAAAAGAATTTTATTTTAAAACTTTGTGAAACAAAAAGGTTTTCAGATTTTAAATCCTAAGAAAATTTCTTCGTTTAATTTGTTTTTTTTCCCCCGAAATATAGAATCTATATCTGTTATTAATTTAAGATCTTGGGTACGGAGACATTCTTATTTGAAGACTTAGTTTAGTGAAGTTGAAATGGCTAAATTTTAAAATTAGAAGGCAAGCCAAAATGAATGCCCTGGTTTGAAAGTTATACTGTACAACAGATAGTAACTGTACTGTTTGAAAAATACATATTTCAGGAGGTAATATATTCAAGTTTCGAATGCAGTCTGCAAGTTAATGTCTATAGTTGATGCAGGTTATTAATACTAGTATTGACAGAGACTGGTTACTGAAGCATTGGCAAGAATTCCATTACAGATTTGATGTATGCTACGTAACACAAGTGACGCATATTGAACATCTATGATGCTATCTCAAAATTTGAATATTGTTACAAAAATCGCCCGTGGTGTACGTGAATGCAATCCAACAACAGGATAATAAAAAATAACGCTTTATTTCACGAATTTTCCATCACAACACGAAGCACAGCTAACAAAACTAAACAGCACTTGTATAAATTAACAACACAAGCAGACAGCTGATCACTAATAAATATCGGTAGCAGCGCTTTCAATAGCCCTTGGCGTATATCAGCTGACCAGCTTGCACAGCGGAGAAAACTCCAAAGAGATTGATTCCCGTTTTCGTAGCTCGGTATTTGTAGTTTATCGACAGGGCATGACGTCACATAGAATTCTCTCGAAGGTTATCCATATCTCCGTTCATAGTAGAGATGGGGACATAATTCTTGTGTTTTCTTGAAGCTTCATTTTGTCGCCAAATCTATCGCTAAGTTTCCAAATGGCAGCCAAGTTTACCGACAAAGGCTGGGTCAATGGCAGCACCCATTAAGAGTCTCTGAAAATCCTTCTTTCCTACCATAAGAGTAACATGGCAAAAAACATAGATTCGTAACAATGTTAGATTTTAAAGTATGCAATTTTTAAACAAAACAGCAACTACTTGCTGCATACAGAAAAGCTTTTGAATCGGGACATTTATTTTCATTCACCTTATGCGTGCTTCCCAGATGTCGACCATCGGATTAAAATATGGATATCTTCTCATTCTGTATTACCTATTTTCATATTCGATCGAGCAATGATGCCTCTAAATCGAAAATATAGCAGCAAAGAACCAAAAGTTTATAAATTAACATTTGTTCCTTCTTCCTCTTCCTTGTTTGAAATAAATCTTCAATTTCATGATAATAGAAGAATGCTTGCGTAATTTTTGTAAATTCAAACATTGTTTATTTGACAGTTGCTTACTTTTGAATTTGACATGCGCTCTTTCAAATGGTTTTTAGAATGGCTACACGTTTCAAAATTTTAGATTGCATAACTTTATACAGCGCAATCTTGGTTTTTAGTTATGTTCACAAGATCTGGATCTTGAGCCATTGTTTTCTCTTGTGCAGCAGCTCTGTTACTTGAATTTATAGTTTGTGAATTTTCTTACGAGAACATTTTTCATTCATTCACTTTCTTCCTTTTTCCCATTTCAATTCATTCGATTTCCTTTTTCAGATTATTCTGATTTCACATTTAAATTTAAAATTAAGTTTGATAAAAATGTATATTTTGAACATGATTTGGAAGATTTAAACATTAGACTACTGTTTTAATGATTTTTTTTATTCTATTGCAGTTGCATCTAGTGCACTGGAACGTAGATTTGTATAATAGCGTAGAAGAAGCTTTAGCATCGCCCAAAGGAGTTGCTGTCATTGGAATATTCTTCCAGGTATACTAAACTTTGCACCGTAAAGCGAAAATTTTTGCAATGTAAATTTGTTCAATTTAAAAAGTGAACCCTACTAATTAGATATTTGACATTGCCATTTCACAGAACTGATTTTTTTTTCCTTCAAAGTATGCCCTCGAAATATTTTTCAAAAGAGAAATATAATTCATTATTAAGGTGGCAACTGCCACCAGTACGGGCGAATGGATCAATGATTTTTTTTACATCATAATACTATGTGCATTAACAGTATATACATAAATGCGTGTTGAGAAAATGACTTTACATTTTAATTCTGTCTTTCGGTTAGTCTAAGTATTCCTAGTATTTCCTCTACATATAAAAGAAGTAAATAAAAAAAACTAAATTTTGTACAGAAGAAATAACAGCCATCTTATTTTTATACAAACACAACTTATCTTTCAGAAACATCTCGACCATTTCCAAAATCAGCTATATCAAATAGACAGTTAAAACTTGTATATGTAACAAAGAACCATTTTTGAATATAATACTTCACTACAATCTTAATAAAACTAACTTTTTTATGTATCGCATAAAAGCCGATCGATCAGGGATAATGCTTCCGTTTATAGAGTCGATGCAGGAATAGGTGATCCCCTCCTAACTCTAACCTTTTTCAAATAAAATTCGTAGGAGCCTATAACTTATTCCAACAACGAAAACGCATCACGACTTTGTTTTGGTGCCCAAAGAGGTAATTAGTCTTTTTCCATATGAAAAAGAAATCGTTATCATCCACTTTCTGGAGCTTCCACAATAATTTTCTGTTCCATTGTAAATGATATGTCACGAAGGTACCGAGAGCTCCCAAAGTGCTTTCAAAAGGATTCTGAAGAAAAATGCACTGCGTTGTAACAAATTTAATGCCTGCTCCTGCATATGGCGTAAAACTTAATCGGATACTAATCGAGAAGTCAATGACTCTTGACTCGTGTATTTGTTGAAAGAGAACAGTTTTGGAAGTTGAAGTACAATATTCAGAACTCTTTCTAATATAGGCGAGAAAATATATTCAATTGCGAAGTTTTGAAACTTCTTAAATTGCACTTTTTTCTTTTCTAAAATGTGAGAATAATAAACATTATAAGAGCTAATACAGAAAACATATTGCTTCCCTTCGAATTCATCGCGAGTATAGAGAACAAGTTTACTATAGAGCAGCCTAATGTTTCATAAAACCATGTTTGTATTGTTTAAATGTTAAATTGCTTCTTAACAGACATTAGTTTCAGTAACATTTTTCCCTTTTGATTCATTCCACTAGGTAGGAAAACATAATGAGGAGTTGATGAAGATAACGGATGTCTTGCATGATATAGCAAACAAGGGAAATGAATGCACTTTGCCCAGAGTGGTAGATCCAGCCGCTTTCATACCAGGTAATTTGTTGCAAAAAGTTTGCACATTTGTGACAAAAATATATAAATATCAACATTCGCTCCCAACTCAAATATTGCTTTTAACATTATAGAATCATTGGCTATTTTCCTCAATATTGGATGCAATATTATATAGCTAACTCGTTCATGGCAATAGAATAAAGTGGCTTATTAAAACCGGGAGGCATGAGACTCTAGGTATTCTTGTTCTGTGAGTGGGCGGCAGAGAGCGGTAATCTAAGCGTTGACTATTCAATAAATGGCGTTCGAATGAATCTTGGGGTGATGAAGCACATCTGTGCATCATCACCAAGCAGTACGAGTTCCCGTGTTTCGACCACATCACTCATTTGTCGACTGCCAATTTAAACGAAAGCCATGTTTCAGAAGTTACGCAATTTTCACTGGAGAACTCGTCGATAAGATTTAAGTCTTATAAGCGAACGATGCGTCATTTCAAATTGCAGATGGAAATTCAGATATTCCCAAGACGAACCACTTTTTTTTTCTCGTAACCAAGCGAGTTTAAGATCTTTGGCACTCATCCGTGTCGAATATCTAGCAAATTCATGAAATAATTTAAAACATCATGAATCAGAAGACTAAGATTATCTTTTGATCTTAACGTTTTATTACGGTGAGTTTATATGAACTCTTATTTTCATTTTTAGCCTTTCTTTCCAGTTGTTAAACGTACCTAATCGCAGGAGGTTTTAGAATTATTGGTGGTGATCGTTTTATTACTTCTTGGCTACGATTTTGCAATAACGCAATTATATGCTTTTAAAAATACTTTGATTATGCTCATTAAGACACACTCGAGGAAATATAACAAAATGATGAATTTTAAATTTTTATTTCAGAGGTTCATGATTACTGGACGTATGAAGGTTCATTGACTACTCCTCCGTGCCATGAAAGCGTCACTTGGGTTATTTTCAAGAAACCCATTGAAGTTTCCGAGGAACAGGTAGGCTGTGATTTATTGAATGAAAAAAATATTCCTGAACGAAGCATGTGATCTTAATCATGACAGTCACTTTTGGAAAAATAGTTGCTTAGACCTTTGCCACGTTTTTATGTAAACAGTTAGCCAGAAAATTATACACGAATTTCAAATGCTTACTTTTCTAAATACAATTGGCTCTTGGTGAAGAATGTAGGTTTATGTAAATGTAACCTCAAACTTGCACGAAATTTTTCGTGAACTGAGTAAAATTGAAGTTCCACTATCTGTCATTCAAATCTATATATATCAAACGCTAAGATACGTGGCACAAAAAAGGTTATTTTGACTTGTATCTCCGAGAGATACGAGGTGTAGGGATTTTTAGCAACAAAGGCTGTTATCCCCTGGTTCAAAAAAATATTCGTACCAGAATTCGTTTCAATCTGCTTAAAAATTAAGTAAAATTGGCATCAGGCGATGGACTAGAAAAATTACCGATCCAATTCGGTCAAGACAAAAAAATGGCGTCCTCCTAGAAGGGCGGCCATATTCTTTCGAGGTTATTTTCTCTTTTTCTGATGGTAACGATCGGGTTGTTTACAAACAAAACCGGTAGCCTCCAAGTTGGGCATAACTTCATAAGCATATAGATCCAGCCCCTATATGTAATGGGTGCAACTGCATTTTAAGTGTTGAGCATATTTTATGTCAATGTAAAGACTTTTATTCCCAAAGACAGGCTCACTTTGGAGCACATATCATTGGTTTAATTGACATCTTGGGGACCAATCCTTGCGTCAATGTTTTTACTTTTTTAAAGGAAGTACAATTTTTTAACTTCATTTAGTTCTCTCAATTACAGCATTTTAAAATTTTTATGTGACTTGAAAACAACGAATGTTTGGCGCAGTATGGCCAAATTGGCCCTTGTGCCATTAAAACCACACCAACCAACCAATCAATCATAAGCATATAGCCTGCAACTATATTCATTCTGGTGAAACGACTTTTTTCTAGAAAAAAGTTTAAGACGGGGTTCACAATATTTCTTGCAATATAATGAAACTTTGGGTGACATGATTAAAAAAAGATCAGTTAGAAATGAAGCAGATTGGCTTAGGCGAGCCAGAGAACATTTAGTTCAACGTCAAAATAGTTTAAGTCAGCGAGCAGGAAACCGTGTTAATTGACAAACTGATGACCATTATGGAACTTACTATTGTGAAGATTGTATTTTTGGTACTTTCCCGTTATATGCACTGCAATGTAACTAAGTCAAAATCAGAAAAGACTCCATTTCAACCCCGTGAGCCCCGATAATACAGTCGGTCGACAGCGCATCAAGCTCGCAACCTAGCGTTGCGAGTTCGATCCTTGAATAAGGAATTTTTTCCTAAATGTTTCCACTCGCTGTCATTACCTCTTCGTTCTCCCATAATTTTCTCATCATATTAGATAGTTTAAATTTATTTTTAATCCTTGAAAATTAAAAAAAATTCCAAAAAAATCTTTGTTTTTCCCAAGACTATGACAAATATAATAGCCCAGATCTGACGTCACCAACAATAAAACTCGCGCCACAGCACTGCGAGACGTTCAACAGCATTATTTCATTGTTAGAGAACCTAAACTTCAGTAATTTTAAATTTAAAAGAGTAATTGGCGTTCTAATTTCAAATTTAATAGCTCTAAAATAGTGAAATAAAATTTTCTATCGATTGATATAACATTTATCTCGCTATGATCAATAGTTCCCGAGAAATTTTAAATTATATTAATCCTATATTTCAAATTAATTTCCGTTTTTTCAATAGAAAGTAGTAAATTACGTCAGTGGTATATCATGCGCGTGATATAGATTGGAAGCCACGATGCATCCGATTATTTATTGCAATCGTGATGATATAATTTGATAATATTTTTTGGCAACGTTTTGACAAGCAGAGAAGTCCTTTGTTTTGATTAGAATTTCGAAAAAGAATTCCTTTGAAATTTTAACTTTTGACTTGCGTTTGACAAGCTAAGAATTTCATGGTTATTGAATTATAATAAAATTGTTAAACAACGAAAAATACTTCACACGCTATGTTGTCTACCAAGAGATTATTTGAATAAAGAAATATGTAAATAAAAAATTATTTCCTGTCATAAAAATGTTTATTTGTTTTCAATGTTAAGCATTTCTCTGGCATATCTATTTAAACACGTCAAATTTGACGGGAAATCTCTCGAATGAAGAGGCAGTATGTACCCGTCATGCCACGACGGGTGATTTTCTAGTTCATTACTGATCTTCATTTGGCACATGCATTAACCAACGGGTAAAATTTCCATTTTCTTCAAGCCATACCTGTCATGTTTACGGGTCATGAGACCTGCGGCCCCGACGATCCGGAACCCCTCTCGTCTATTACGGAGCTACGTAGAATGCGCCAATTTCGCAGAAAATGCATTGTGTGCATACAACGGAGCACAGATGTTCTGGGTTGGATCGGCTAGTAAATTAGAAATCTGATAAAATGAAGATTTATATACTTTTAAATAGTGTTTTCATAATTTACCTATTCAAACGCGCTAGCAAATCAACAATTTTTCCAAAATGAACTGTGACTTTTTTCCTTTCCAATTTTCACCTTAATGTACTTTTGATCAAACATAAGAGTTGAATACTATTATTTAAAATATTTTAATATTGCACTCGCGCAGTTCTCCGGTAATGGATTTAAAGTAATTACATTAGAGTAGTCGGCCTTTCGAATGACCTAGCTGTTTTTGCCTTGGTTCTAATACGAAAGTTGAGACTAGACCTGAAACTCGATCATCTGCGTCTTCCTAAAATGCTTGCGACAGTTCACGAAATATTCAGAGTTTTAGATCTTCAAGTTTGACTTCGGATTGGTCTAATTTTGAATTCAGAAAGTCAAGCAGAAACTTCGCATTGATGGCAGACTTTATACAAATGTTTTGAATAACTTTGTATACAAATTCAAATGGCTATAACTTCATTGTAAACAACGATAGCAAGAGAAATTTGAACACAGTACAGAAGGGAGCTTAAAGTTTTATTTGTGTGCGTAATAATTGCCCTATCTGACTTCCCTTGTTCACACGAGCAACATCCATGCGGTAGTCCATTTCATTGCCATTTTGAGCATTCTCCATTGGCATTTTCGGTTCATTCACTGTTGCACAAAAAGAAGTGTCGTAGACTCTGTCTTAATGCCATTCCAAAAATAAGTAAGAACCAAGAAGTCACATTAGCCTTAGAAAGCCATACGCAGAGCATGTATATGGTTATCGAACGCGTATCGGTAGGTGCGAACAAACTTCACAGCGTCTGGCAAGAAATGGACTGCTGCACCGATATTGCCCGTGTGACCAAGGGAAATCATACAGGGCAATTTTTACATACACGCAAACAAAACATGAAGATTTCTTCTGTACTGTGCTACAATTTTTCTTCCTATCGTTCTTTACAAGAAAATTATAGCATTTGAAATCTGTGCAGTTATTTTGAATAACCCTGCATTCTGTGGATTGACTTCGTGTTACAATAAAACAGCGAAATGAAATCAATATTTCTATTTTTGTTTCTATTCTGTCCCATTTAATTGTTTTTCTTTTTCCAGCTCGAAAAATGTAGAAGTCTGTTTTCATCGACTATAAAGGCGATTGTCAATGGCGAACCAGTTCCTGGAAAAGTCACCCAAAATGTCCGACCAACACAACCTCTCAATGATAGAACTATTAGAGAAGCACCATACTAACCGAACGTGTTCAAGTTACGATAGTTTTATTGTATTGTGATATTGCCACTAGAGAGAAATATATTGATCACTTTAGTGTTTGTATAATTTTTGTTCTATTTTTTATATACAGAGTCGATATTTTTACTGGACTGTAAATAAAAACTTTTGTTTTCTAAAGAAAATCTGCGAATTGAATATTTTTCCGGACTGTTCAATTTTATAAATTTTCATGAATCATTAATGGATTAAACTGGATACACAAAATTCATAAAATCTGTGGAGTGTAAAAATATAAACTCTCAAAGTTTGGAGATAAAGATCTTCGATCTGAATGAGTTAAAACAGTTACGAGTCGATGTTTAAAATTAAGATGAATAAAGATTTAAAATTAATTATTGAGCTTTTTTGAAATCGTTCTGTCTTGCACATTTAAAAATTTATAAAGATTGTTGTTTATCCTCTGTATATGCATGGTTTTAATTCATTTTCTCTTGTAATTTTTTCAGTTTTTATAACAGTAATAAAATCTTCATTTCTGTAAAGTGTCTTTTGTGCATTCTTTCAAGTCCGACACTGCGTAGCGAGATTTCTGCATAACTTTATTTACTTTCTTTTTAAATAAATAATTATTTAATAAGTTATTAATAGATGTTTGGCTAGATGAAGGTTAATTTTAATAAAGAAATTTCAAGTTAATGTAATTAAAAATTGGATCTCTTAAAATAAATTTACTTGTTAAAATAATTAACTTTAGTTAATTAAAATTTAATTAATAGTAAAATTATTTTAAATATTAAAATTATTGATTTTTAATTACATTAACTAATATCTTGAAATAAATTTATTCAATTACTTTCTACGTCCCTTGTTCTCATTTATAAGGATTTAGATGATTGCGGTTGAATATTAAAATAATTCATTTAAAGTTGTAAGTTGAATTAAGTACATATGTAAGAATAAAAATATTATTTATTAATAAAAAGTACTTAAAATGAAATTGTTCTTCTGGTTTATTTCGAGCGAAAGGAAGTCTCCGCACGATAATGTAAACTTTAATAAATCTGCAATTCCCAAAATAATATCTCGGCGAAAATATTTGGTACTGTGATGAAATTAACTACAGAATGAATATTTATGCTAAAAATTGTTCAGCTTTTCATAAGTTTCTCTGAAGCAACGAAGATATAGAACGCTAAAAAAAAGTCTTATAATAGGATAAATGTAACTAATTTTGGCGTTAAAAAATTATACGAGGTTCGAATTTCTGTACTTAAGATTTAGAGTCTTTAGAACTAAATTCAGTGAAAATTTTAGCTAATAAATTTTCAATTTCAGTAGGTTGGAAATTTAAAACAATGGATTTTCGTGACGAAAAGAATGAATATACGATGGATTTTCAATGCAAACATAGGCAGATACTGTCAAAAAGGAAAGAAAGAAATGGTGACATGGAGACATTTGATTGCAAAAGGACAGGGCCGGCCTTGGGAAATGTTGGGCTCTATTACAAACATTTTTGGTTTGCCTTGTTTCCCAGCCAATTTTTCCCCAAACCATAAGAATATATATATAACATGGTTTTGGTGAAGTGTAAAAATGCAATTCCAAAGAAGACAGCAGTCGTTGACGAACGATGAACAGTTTCCTTTATTTAATTTACATGTTTCAGCTGATTTGGGGATAATTTAGAATAATATCAAGCCATACTTCAAGTATTAAGAGACGCAAAGTGCAGTCACCGGCGATAAAGAAAAAGCCACTCCGAAGCCGGCGTCTGGTATGAAGGCTACATGGTTTTAGAAAGGGGAAGTTGCACCATAGCAGCGAGATTAAACAGTAGTTGAAAAAAGGGGATTTTCCCGGAAGACTCGCGACTCGGAAATGAAAGTAGCAGTGCTCTTATTACGATGGAAATAGAAGTAATTTAAATAAGGTATCATTAAAAATAACTTAAAACTGTAATAACTTAATTTAACTTTCTTATTACATATATATGTAGGATATTACCAATAAAGAATAATTTAATCACTTCATAAATTAGATTGTGAGAGCTAGATTAATAATTTTTGCGATAGATGGAGCTAAGAGTCCTGCTCATGACGCGCCACGAGCAGCGCCCTCTTTTTTTCCCTACAAAACCAGCTTGCACGCTCAGAGCAGCGCACCGCAGGCAGCAGACAAGCTCGTTACCCTCTCTCCATGCAACTTTAAATCAGTTTCGGCGCAGTTAAGTCGCCCGATCATCACGTTGTGGTAACTATGTCCCATCCAACTTACCTTATGGCTCTATATCTCTAATACCGTAATTATCTTAACCCGTTAACGTCTATCCCAATCTTAGTCTAGCTCGATAATAACTATGACTTCATGTGAATTAGTAAATCTCTTGTTATCTTTCTTTGTACCTATCTTTCCTCCTGTAAATTATCCCTATAGTATTCAAATAAATGTTTTTGTATTTTAACTTGAAGTCTCCTCGTTCATTTTATGTAATAAAAACCCTTAAATCCGATCTATTTACCCCTTAAAGGTAACCCTTCAGTGGGCATTCTGTTTAATTGAACGGAATCCCACATATATATATATATATGAGATTCAAACCTCTAGTCCGAAATAACGTGACATAATGTTACAGCTTGGTTCGACTGTCTTTATATTATTTTAAAAAACTTACGCAATTATAGCAACGATAACGTGCATACAAAAAAGTTTTCAATATCCCATAACACGTCGAATAACTAAAACAATGAAACATATAGTTGTAAAATGCTTAAAATATTTTTCAGATTAATTACAATTAGAGAAAAATTGTATGTAAATAAGAATGGCTTCGCACAGAAAAACTAATGTTTTTTAACATTCCAAATATTTGCCTAATAAAATATACTTTATGGGGATAAATAAAAATGCCTCTCTAGACTATTAAAAAGTGAAGGAATTTCTTTATACATTACCTTATAAAATACATTTATATTAATGTATTTGATACCATTTTATATACCATTAAATCTTAAAATAAACTTGTTTTTAAGACTGAAATTGTAGTATTTTTCACAAAAATATGAGAATTCAATTTCTAGACAGGTTCTTCATGGAAATATTCCAACACATTTTAATGTTTTTCTTATAAGGGTGACGTTTTTCATTGTATGAATTGCGTGTTACATAATTTTGATAATTTTTTATTTATGAAAAACTATTTGTGGTAAGTTTTCTTTATTTTCCCGACCTCATATCTATAACTAAAGACAGTGCTTGACAGGTTGTCACTGAAGCAACCTAACTATCTTTAAAATTTCAAATCTCGTTCTGCGCTGTTCTAAGATTTTCGCGTTTTTGATGTGTATATGTCAACTACTAAATCAGAAATAAATATTGAAATCAATTTTAAATACTATTGAAGCCATTCAGTGTTTACTTCTTAAAAAGTTCCAATGTATTTTAGATTGTGTACCCGCCCACATAAGTTCGATGATTTCATAGTAAAATTTTCGAATTTATTGTTAGTTTAGTCTTAGAACATGTATTTTTTTTACTCAGATATTTTTATTTTTGCGTCAGTGAAGGAAGAAAGAGAAAATTCTTCCTTGACATAGATTATGTTAAAAAATTAAAATAAATGAAATTATCGGGGCTAATTTTTAGAAATTTTAGATGAATAGAGAGTACAGAAATGATTTAAAGTAGTCTCAAGGTGTACATATTTTTGAAATTCACTTTAGATTTGAAAATTTAATGAGAAAAAGGACATTTAAAATATAGCATAAAAATATGGAAAATATTAAAATGGTCTTTTAAAAATGGTGTCATTTACCTGGCTTGGAATCGGACATAACGAAAAATCTAAAATCAGACAGATAAAGAGCAACATAAGACTTTACGGAACGAAATCCGAAGGCTCACTGAAATTAGATGGCTTAAAGGTCCCAAATGGTTCTCTACAGACCCCGAAAGAAAATAACCCATTTGCCGACCTCGCAATTCTGATATATGTCGCGCTACAATCGAAACTGGACTACTATGCGTTGGTGTGGAATGGAAGTTTGGAGAATGGCGTGACAGTTCAGATGTTCTCGTCATCTGGTCAACATTTAAAATTACTGAGTCAGTTCAAAAACCGCCCTCGAGTAGCTTAAAAACTTGACGTTAATCTAATATAAAACAATTATAATAGGGAGCAGACACAGAATAAGTTCGAAACTCCAGCTTTATTACATTGATGTTCCTTTATCTTGTAATTTCGCTTATTTCTGGTGATAACTTCAGAAACTGTTATATAAATGATTTTCTTTGATGCCCAGTTTACATGCAATAAATAAAAGTGTAAATAATATTATGGCACTTTTTGGGTTCAAAACGTTAAAATGTAATAAAAATTTGAGATTTTAAAAGTATAGCGCTGAAATTGGATAAATTCTGAAAAGAATAATATAAAAACGTATATGTAGAATTAAAATAAGCTCGGTTTTGATGTTTTTCATAAAAATGTCAGATTCTCGCTTTTCTTTATAAATATGGAGAGTTTATACTTATTCTCCGATAGTTTGGGTAG
This sequence comes from Araneus ventricosus, assembly GCA_013235015.1. Classification (NCBI taxonomy): domain Eukaryota; kingdom Metazoa; phylum Arthropoda; class Arachnida; order Araneae; family Araneidae; genus Araneus; species Araneus ventricosus. Next base: position 29,934 of record BGPR01009889.1, on the reverse strand, counting down.
ATTCATTCTCTCATTGAAACGAGACTCAAGTGTTCGAAAAACATTCCCCAACAACCCTCCTAAGACTGCGTGTTTATACAAAACAATTTATGGTTTTAGAGGGTTCCAAAAAAAGTTCTCTAGAAACTGTACTGAGATATCCGTCCATCGACTCGCTTCCTTTGATATCCGAGAAAAGTTGGAGTGATCCCCTCCCCAAAACACTCCAGCAAAAAGGATTCTTTGCCATCCCCAACGGGAATTTCATTACAGTAGGGAACGTTTTTCGGGTTCTTAACTTCAGAGACTGTCAGTGAGTTGTGAACAAAAAGCTCAACATAGGTCTGCAAACGAATATTTAGAAACTTGAAAAAAATTCCAAGAACAAGGTTCTAAAACTAAAACGATACTTGATTTTAATTAGAATAAGTTCGAGTATATTCTTTGTAGTACTCTGTCGCGGGGCGCTGTTAGGAGCAATCGATCCAGTCGGCTAAAAGCCGGCCCTGAGTGCCGAATCGCCATCATAAACTGAATATTATCGGAACTACACAACAGAATTAAAAAATTACTGCAATCAGGAGCATAGTTTTACCGAAAGAAAATCTCAATGTTGAAGTCATTTCTCAGATCTTGAGAAACAGATTAAGGGCGCTTTTGGTGGGAGTACTCAGTCAATACTAAAGGTCTCCCTGGTTTTAAAATTAAATAACTCGGTAATGGAGATTGATAGAAGGATGAAACCAACAATATGTTTATTTTGAAAACTGTACAAATCCGATACAGAAATTTCCGAATTAGTTACAAATATTGCCAGCAGATGGCGCTGTACGATGTAATCGTAGTACGAAGTCCAGGGGAAGTTGAACTACAGAGAGCGATTGAAAATTTAATTCCTGGTAGGCACCATCTATATGTTGAGGAAAGTGCACATTTTGAGTAGATTATGACGTGATTGTAAAGATTGTTTGCAATCACATCATAGGGCTATTTATGGCTTCTTTCCAGGGATGTAAAATAACCAGATATTTATTTTTAAGAGTAAATATCCTGGGTATTTATTTTTCAATTAACTCTATTCATAAAAAATACAAGCCTCCTGTGAAATATGATGTTTCTATATAATATAAATATATATAGAATATATATTGAGCATAAGATAAGGTAAAAAAAAAAGACAAACCAGTAACATGAGCTTTTTACAACCTTTTAAATTCTATAAAAACTAAAAAAATTATTCAGGAAAAACAAAAACAGAATATTATGTCATATGGATCTTACACAAAATACGTGGGCTAAATGTCAATCTTTTTTAATTACAACGAGTAAATGCATAATAATGCATTTGCTGCTTTTTAAAAAATGAGAGTTATTTTAGTTAAATTTAAAAAAAAGAAAATGTTGGGTTGGGTTTTGAAATGATAAATAGCTGATACTAGAAACTAAAATGAAAGATACAATTGTTTATAATTCTTTTTGGATTAATTAGTCAAATTACCAGACATTGCTTATGAAAAATTCGCAGTTCAAACAGTTTTTAAAAATGAATATTCTGAAAGTAATAGGCACTCATATTACTTTCAACAAAGGTATTTGATCTTTGTAACAAGGTTTCAGCAACAAGAAATGTGAATTTTTTGTTGCTGAAACTGTTGTATTATTTGACGATGTATTAGACGCAAACAGTTTACTAGTTGGGCGGTGTTCATCTGCATCATGAACATCAATACTTAAATATTCTTGAAACTCCAAATTTCGCGGTAGTTGTCATGGATGGAATTTGATTAAAAGAAAATTCATTATCTATTTTATCCCTTTCGAAACCCTTTTTAAACCAACAGGACCAACTTTCATCGAGTAGTAGAGTCATTGATTAGACAAAAATTCCACCAAAAATCGGTCGTGTGCTCGAGATTGGTGCACATAAAACACATAGTAATACCCCTTAGAAACAGTCGTAAAATAAGCAGTGCCGGAACGCTTTAACATGGGTGACAAAAAATCGCGTTGTTTTAAGGATGTTTTCACGATTTTTTCTCATTTATTTCTTTCGAAAAAACATTACCGGAACGGCGTTCTGGCTCTACAACACCATTGCATAGAAATGTAATGTTTTTCAGCTAATGTGATGGAGAATGTTGGAGAGGAAGTGTGGTCTTAGGCGGGGGTGGCGCCAGAGGGGGGACCGTGGGGACATCCCCCCGTCGAAAAATTTTTGTACAGGGTATTCAAATGTAGTTAAAAAAATAATAAGCTGGCAAAAATTTGAGACCAATTTCATTACACTCGTCGCCCCGTACAGCAGGTCGTGCCCCCTTGTTGGAGAGACCATAAACTCCTGTCGGGCAAATCGCTCCCCCCCGTCGGGCAAACTCCAGCGCCATTCCTGGTCTTAGATGTCGTCCTCTCATTTGATCTCAGCTCAAAAGTTTTAGATCGCCCTAAACTAGCCCTCGTGTAAGCGGCTACAAAATCCAACAGATGAATTATTCTTAAAATTCATTACAGACTATGTAATGTTTTCTGAAGATTCTTGTATATGGAATAAATATTAAAGAAATAGCTTAATATTTATCAGTGGCGGACTGGGTCTAAAATTAGTGATTGCCATGAATAAAGGGGCCCTATCACATCTAGGATGCAATCTTATATATATGTTTTAATTTTATTTATTACAAATACAATAAATTAAAATTAGTAAGTTATTAAAAGCTATTCCTAATCTAAAAGTCTGTTATATATATTAGTAAGTACAGCATACACGTATTATACATGTAATTGGAAGTAAGAAATACCAACTATAAAAAAGAAATTTTACAATAGAAAATAAAATAATTTTGGAAACTGTATATCATACTGTAATTTTGGGACAGTACTGCAATTTTGATAATTTTTTTAACCAAACTGAAAATAAGTGCAAACTATTTATCAATTCCAATTTTTTTAAAGAATACTTCAGATTGTCAAATATTAACAAATCAAAAGTACAGAAGTGTGTTACATGTTGTCCACGTCATTCAGTGGCAAGTCAGTTCACAATGACTGTGCAAATCTGTCAGTAATTAATCTGCATTCAAATCATCTATCAATTGCTTTTCAATAGATTCCAAGTTCTCCTCGGATAATAAATTTCTTTTAGTTTAGGTTTAGGTATATTAACCTCCCGTTTCGAAGCAACACGAGGGCAATTTTAGGGCTGACCTCATAGTTTTCAACCGTGGTCAGAGGACGGGGATAACACCTGAGCTGGCACTCCCTTCCTCCAAACTTCCTCACCACACCAGCGGGAGGTCGTTTGACCCACTCCGTACGAGATAACGCGTGCATCAGACCCACATACACTGTGGATCTTAAGCCTAACTTCGAACCCTTCGGCCCTGAGGCTGAGACCATGCCACTAGGCCACTGCGGTCCCAAGTCTGCCTTGGAGTTAATGTCCAAAGAAACCAATATTTTCTTATCATAACTTTAACAGTGGCAAAAACACGTGAATGAAGGATTTAACGAAACAATAAATTGGTTTGAATTTAATGTTATGATAATAGAAAACATTGTTACAAATTGCGTTTAAAATTAATTTTGAAATGTTAATTGTAATTAGAGAAAAAAAAATTACCGCAATAAAATCAATATCATTAAAAAGACAATTTATTGCTCTTTAAGATGGTGTAAAAATAATTTTCGTGCGATAAATATTTCAGAAGTTATTGGCGAGACCTTACCATTAGGCCACCACAATGAATTTCTTAATAAGGTCTTTATGATCTTTAGCTTCGGAATTTCACAAATATCACTACATCATTCATCTCAGAAAAATGGAACATTTTCAAAGACATCCTTTGGTCCTCAAATTACGGGATATCCCTCTCCCTTGTTACAGTTCTAGCGGCCCGAAGAAGATTTTTTTTTTTTTTTTTTACTTTAGAATATAGGTGATATGAAAATAATGCGAAAAAAAACGCCAAAATCTTGCTTAATTTTTAAGTAACTGAAATTTTAATTTACTTTTTGTGCTTTAAAAAGTTGACAATTATTTTCATCTTTTTGTTTGAAGAGCATGTGTGCCAAATTTCATAAAGATCGAGCAAAACTATAGAATTGTACAAAAAAAATTCTTATAAAATAAATGTAGAAAACTTCTTTTGTTTTATTAAAATGCAGTCCATTTTCATTGTTTCGCCAGTTTTTTTTTGTTTTTGTTTTTGTTTTCCTTTAAGCCCAGTCTTTTCCTTTCTTTCTTCGTTACATCAAATAAATTTAGTTTTTGATAGATTTCTATGTTATTTTGATAAATTTACTTTTTAGTAATGACCTTAAGCTCATTTTCCACTTAAGGCAAGATAATCTTCTTAGAGATTATGTAATTCATTTATTTGTTATGACTAGGTTAAATTTTCACTTTATAATAAGCTTAATAATGCGCAATAATTGATTATAATTATGCAAAAATTTCTTTCTCGGTCTTTTGTAGCAATTCATACTTTCAACTTAACAAAAATTAAATAAGTTGGGGAATTTAAAGTTTTTTAATATAATTAAATTAAGACAATTTATAAGATGGACGAATCGGTTGGTAGCTGAATGTGGCTAGTGTTGAATAGTACAAAAGCATTATAAAAAATAGAGAAATTATAATTTCAGCTTACCTCTAAAAAATATTTTTTTTCTTCCCTTTTGCAAGATATGATACGCATGTCTTATTTACTCTCTTCTGACTAAAAACAGAAATAACGCTTCTCTCACCAATTATTTTCCATGAAAGACAGATCAATAAGACTGAGGCCCCCTTTACTCTTCTAAACGCAAACTCCCCCCAAACACATAGAGAAAAGAGTGAATGTCGTCTTTTCATAGATATTATTTGGTGTCCTAGTTACAGTTTTAGCCTAGAAAACCTTTTCCTACAGGCGAGTTTCCTTGTTTGTCAGATTTATGACAGTAAAATGAAACTACAAAACAGGAAGGAAAAAATTACCTCTTATAGCCATCTCTCACAAGAACCGCACCCTTTCTGCACAAAGAGATGCAATTCCTTCCGTCTTTCCAAAGGCTTCCGAAACCAACAAAAAATCTTAATGAGCATTGTGTCTAGACCTTGCATAGAAGAGGTACCCTGTTCCAACGGCCCGAGGGTTTGTTGGATGGCTGCAACATTCTGAAGAAACATCCGTAAATGATCGGAAGGGCAAAGGAAGTGGACAGAGACCTCAATACAGTTTCTACGGGCAGTTGTAATTGCATATGCGTCTTGGGTCGGTATTCGACCACCCACTGTTCAGCTGCTCGAATTATAACGGCAGTAAATTCCCCAGACGGTTGTGGAAGGCCGAAACATGGACCTTGGGTACAGGGCTATCCCAGATAGAATGTACACTTGCAGTAAGATGAATTTTTCTTGATATTAACTTGTCATGACAAACTTGATGTGGCAACTTTGCAACGAACTTCCTGCAAAGTAACAAAGCATAATCGACCAATCCACTTGCAAAGCAAGTTTGCTGTGAAAATGTCATGACGAACTTCACACCACGATTGCAAAACAATTTCGCACTAAAGATGATAGCACATTTAGAGATAATCTTTGTCTCTGTTTTATAAAAAAAAAACATGCTATTTTTAATAGCATCTCCTAGACCGTCCTTCTTTTTATTAATTGAATAAATCAATGATAATTTGTAAAAAAACTAACTTTTTTATAAAAAAAAATTTTGAAACATTTTCCATCTTTTTATTAAATATAACACTCGCACTTTAAAGAAAACTATATCGCCTTTTTCTTAATGTTGAAATTTTAACGTTTATAAACAAAATTAAACTGAAAAAACAGTCAATGTTTGTTGAAAAATAATAACTTATACATTTTGTCCCATTTTAAAGTAATTACTTTTGAACTCTAATTTCATAATTTATTCTACTATCAAAACGTAGTTATTAGCGAAAATCGCTATCTCTTTGATTTGAAATCATATTCTCAAATCAAAAAATTAATGAAATCAAGAAAATAGTTTAAAATAAATCGTATACGAATCGAATCGAAATATGTATTAGCGAAATCTATCTTCTCCTCTCAGCGTTTAACTAGCCGAATGGTTAGCGCGTCTGCTTCGGAACCGGTAGATCGTGAGTTCTATCCCGGGTTGTGTTCGTACTCTGTTTTTACTACAATTTGCAATGCAAGCTTGCTGCAAGTTCGTCCCATGGTGACTTCGAAGCTTGCGTTAACTTGCTGCAAACTTGTTTCACACTTGCACTCTTGTCGTTTCAAACTTGCTGCAAGCTTGCAGATTTGCAGTGCAAGTCTGCTGCAAACTAAAATTGCTATCTGGGATCATATTCTCAACTCAAAATTTAAAAAAAAATGAAATCAAGAAAACAGTTTAAAATAAATCGTATAGATGAACGATCTATTAGCGCAATCTATCTTCTCCTGCCAGAGTCTAGTTGGCCGAGAGGTTAGAGCGACAGATTTAGGAAGCTGTCGGTCGGGGGTTCTAATGCGAGGTTGTATTCATACTCTGTTTTTGCTATAGTTTGCAATGAGTTTGACGCCGCAAGCTTGTGGCAAATTTGACGCGTGGTGGACTATCTCGTTTGCGTTCACTTGTTTTAAGCTTGCACTCTTGCCTTGTCAACCTTGCCGCAAGATTGCTGCAACTTCACTGCAAACTAAAATCTGGGCTGCTAAATCTAAACTGCTATCTGGGATTTTATTTATTTGCTTTAGAAAATCTTACTATAGAGAAAGAGCTCTTTTTTTCTCTCCCACATTTCCTCGAGGCCCAAATTGTCTTCTGTTTAAGGGGGCCCACATGCCATCGGGCAAGCTGGCAACCTCGCCAGTCCACCATGCTGGGGCGCCATATTGACAAATAAGGAGGCTCACTTGCCATCAGGCAAGCTGGCAACCTGCGCAGTCCGCCACTGATATTCACACATTTTTACTCCATACTGTCGCAAGGAAAATATAAAAACTCCGTCCATGTATCGCAAGCAACAGCTCGCATAAAAACCAATCCCACTACAGGCGCCTATGGGAACGTCTTTTACCACGCCAAGTTGATCATTGTGCCCGCTAGGGTTTCCGTATTTACTTTGATTGGAGCGAAACTGAGTTTTTTCTTCTACGTGTTTTGAAAACCTTCCATCTTTATTTACAAATAACAACTAATAACAAATTATTTTCAACTTTAAGACACCCAAGAAGGAATTCATTCTACTTTAAGTCACACGCATACACACAAAAAAACTGCAAAGAAGAAATATTTTCATCCTTATATAGAAAAACTTTACAAAGCATTTCTCGCCAAAAAAGCGAAATATCGCCAAATATTGGGATCGAAAACACTCCCCATAGGCGTCTATAGTGGGATTGGTTTTTATGCCAACAGCTCGCTTACAAGAATCTTTTTTCTTTTTAATTTTTTTTTTTTTTTTAGATTCTATAGTATTAAAATTAATATTTTATTTTTTAAATTGGTTTTATATCTCAGGATTTATTGAAGGAAGTAAAAATCCCATGTTTCAAATCTGAATTACGACATAGTTTTTCTGCATTTTCTTTTAAATATTTTCTTCTGGGACAGAATTACTTAAAGCCAGCTGAAATAATAAATTTATTAATTACAAGCATCAAAGAATTAATAAAAATTAAAAAATTTTCTGTTTTGATAAATTAAGTGTGGCAACAATCTTTCACTTTAATATCCACTTCTCTTTCTACTTTTCATTAATTTGTTTTGTAAATATGAAAGCAGGTTAACTGTTTGACATTTCCTTCAACGTATTCGATTCTGCTCAAAATTCTATGATGTTCCTATAAATGATTTCGACGATTAAATTTATTATGCCGTTTCATGGCACGAAGGCTTGATTGGTAAGTAAATATTGATAAGAAATATCTTGATCTTATGTCATAATTAGATAAGCACGACTATGAAATGATCAATAAATATGTAATGCCATGTTGAATTAAAATGTTACGTATAAAATTCTGGAATTTTCTTCTCCACACTAAAAATGGATAAATATTTTTATGGTTTTATGATATTTTTTAACGCGTGGCATTATGCTCGATATTCTTGATCTGCTTATTTTTTGCGCTCAGAACTTCCTTTTAATGTGTGAAATGTAAGACAATAATAGTTGATTTTATTACTAATAATTGTTTACTCTGATTGTTATTTTTATAAAATTAAGTTGAAAGGATAATTTAGAACTATTGTAATTTGTCCTTGCACCTTATATCATTTATATCTTTTTGAAAATTTTGATTGCAAAACAACCTAGAAGTCACTTGTAGAAGGGGGGAAAGTGAGTTTGTTACCTTTTAAATTTTTTTTCTACATTTGATGATTCTGAAATTTTTTCCTGTAAAAATAAATAAATAAATATTAGAAAAATTATTTGGAGTTGAATTTTTTTGAAAATATTAATAAATTGAAAAAAAAATGTTTAAAAACATTGTGATCCTTTTCCAAGTTGATAGTATATATATATATATATATTGTTATATGTTTGCGTATTGTGGATGTGAAGGTAAGCAATTTAATTTTATTTTCTCAAATAATGCATTACTCAATTCAGTAATTTGATGAGTTCTTGTTTTTCTAACATCTTTTGACAGGAATCTAAGAAAACATTACTTAAAGATAGCTTTGAAAATAAAATTTTGCTTGTCCATCAAATTAAATTGTAAAATTTTTGCTTCTGCTGAATATTTTTGCAAATTATCTGTTATTTTCAAGTACTTTCTTGTGCATGATTTCAGCCTTTTATCTACTGATTTATCAAATTTTTTTCCAGCAGAATATAATTATCTATTTTTTGTGTTTTTTTTTTTTTTTTTTTTTTTGGGAATTTTGAATAAACTTGGGTCATGGTTTATCATTTTTTACATATCATACAAGGTGTATTTTTGGTTTTTATTGTTAAGGTGTTTATTTGTTTTTTTAATGTGAAATTTTAAAATTTTGTCATAATGTTTAGATGTAAAGAATTAGATATGTTAATCAAACATATAATTTTTCTGTCTTATCAACTTCAGGTAATGTTTATCGAGACAAACTGTTACTCAATTCGTTTCTATTTATTTTCATTTTTAAATATTATAAGTTTAGGTAATTTTAATATCCTATTTTGAAGCTACATAAGACCCACCTTGAGACAGAACTAGGGTTACCATACATCCAGATTTCAAGCTCACATCTGGACTAGTGTCCCAATCTTTAAAATGTCCGGATTTATGCTAGTGAATGCAACAAGAGAGGAACATATTCGAAAAAGCTGACGTCATTCTACCAGTGAAAGAATTTTTTTTTTTGTTTACACTGGTTACAACCTTTATTGATGATCAAGTGGTTGAGCCTCCTTATCCAGGACCCAGTTCAAATTGAAAGTTTTGGCAGTTGAAAATTAAAAGTTTTGGTAGTTTTATTATAATTCTCTTTTTTGTTGATATAATTTTGAATTACCAAACATTATAATAAAAATTGCATCTTCTTTTCATTCTGATGTTTTGTTTTTTTTCATTTCCTCGAACTTTGAGCTAGTGTCATGAAAGAGGGTCTTTGGAAGGCAGCTTTTTTAGAATTTTATAAAACTATACCTTGAG
>BGPR01009889.1:0-18070 GCA_013235015.1 Araneus ventricosus | reverse complement strand
CCCCCCCCCCCCCCCCCCCTCCTGGAATGAAGCAAGTTTTTTAAAAAAACATTTTTTTGTAGATTCTATGTCTAGACAATAAACTAAACCCATTCATGATGTTTTCTCATCATATTTCAAAAAAATTATTGCCTTGCTCCGCAAAGGGTTAAAATCTAATTTGCTTGCGTTCTCAAAAATAAAGATATCTTTCTTTAAATATACATTTAAAAATATTTTAAAATCACTATTTAAAGATACAAGAACAATTTTATTTCATTAAAGCAGATTAACTTGATATTTAAAATAAAGTGATTTAAATCACCGCAACCCTGCTACTTGCACTTTATAATTTCTATTATTGTAATAAAGTTACAAAGTTTCGTCTTAAGAACACAGTACATTCCCATTGCCAACACTTTTCCAGCTGTTAGGTATTAATTATTTTAAATCCAACACCAAATTTGGTGAGTTATTACTTTAAGCCAGATTAAAATATTTAGTACATTTTTATTATCTTGTTTCATATTTCTTTAAGTATTTAAATGTGGCATAAATGATGTAATATGATGTATGCTGAAAAAGCAGATTTAATTTTTATTGCTTGTCACACTTCTCCAGAAGGGTACTATAGTCTGTTAATGATGGCTACATCTTTCCTTTTTCTATTGATTCTCTTTTTTCACTGAAAACTCTTTTTTTTTTACTGATTTCTAAAGATTATTACTCTATTATTTCCATCCCTGAATATTCAATTATTAATGCAATCATAAGTGCATGAAGTTTAAAAAGTCAAGAACCACGTATTTATATTTTCTTATTAGCTTATAATGGAAGTTTTTTGTGCATGGTAATTTCTGTATTTCTTATTTTCTCAGCAGCAGACGAAACAGTAGGACAGTTCAAAGACAGGCATCTGTTTTGAATCCACCAGAACTGGGAGCCGATACCAATAATCGTTGTTGCTGGAACCGATTGTGGTTTGTTCAAGACATATGTGGAATCATCTGTGCAGTTTTAACATGGCTGCTTGTTCTTTATGCAGAATATGTGGTTGTGTTTGTCATCCTACTTCCATCACCCTATCTCTATTACAGTGCTGTCAATTTTGTCATTTTCCAAACACTAGCATTCTTAGCTATAACATCACATCTCAGAACTATGTTCTCTGACCCAGTAAGTATTATATATATTTCATCATTTTAAAATGTAAATATATTATTAAAAATGGTGTATGTTGTTAAAAATAATAATTTACAGTTGCTACTGTCATAAGGATAATTATCATTATATGTGTAAGAATGATAATTACTAAGAAATTTATGAAAGTTATGCATTACTAAGAAATACAAAAAGCTATTGAATTTCTTCTCAGAACAGTTTATAGTTCAATTTATGTTGGAACTTCTTGACCTGCGAGTCACGAATCCCAAATGTGTATACATAGTATAAAAATGTCACAAGAACTTTTAGGGGACCAGATTCTTCAACATTTATGAAAAAAAAACTGCTTAAAAAATTATATTCATGTAAAAAAAATTCATTGATATTTGTTAAATGATTGTTTTAAACCGTATATTAGGGTGTCCCCAAAAAATCAATTTTTAAAAATTTCAGCTCTTACCTTCCAAAAATGTTCTTTCTGTGAATATAAAACACCTTGAATTTTTTCAGAATTAAAAATAATATATTTAGAGGTCCCCCAAGGTCACTGAATTTACATAGCAATGGCCGAAATAGTGTGAAATGCAGTATTTTTTTATTAGCTACATTAAAAACTATTAATATTCAAATGACATTTTTTTTCATTTATCAAAGCTACTTGTATATTGTTTCAGCCAAATTCTGTATTAATTTTGTATTTGCTCTGGGTAGGGAGAAACATAAAATATTACTAAAATCAAGAAAAATATGATTTAGTCAATATTTCTACCTTCTCTATGCACACAAAGTGATTTTAAGTAAACAATCAATTATTTTACAGTTGGTAAATAAAACCAATGAAGATAACATCCACAGTGATAATAACATCTGTAATAAATGAGGAAGGCTGCTCTTCCTCTATGACCATCTGACCCGTTTGTAAAGTCCGCAGTGCTTTCAAAAAGTACTATTCATCGGGAACGGCAACGTCTTTGGCGTGATGCTGCTGAACAATTAAAAAACACAGTTTGTAGCTTCAAAGTCAGTTGTTCGTTGAGCTGGCAAATTGTTATCCGATTTGTCAGCAAAAAGCACAGAAAAGATTGATTGTTATCGTTTAGCAGTACTAGTTTCTTCTTTGCAAGATGGAAGTACTAAGCTTCTTGGCATTCCTAAGTTATTGTCTGGAAGTGGCAAAGCAGCAGCTGTTAAGAGTTGCTACTTTGCTGTTTAAGAGGAATTTTGGAACTGTGAATCCCAAGTAATTGTATGTGTTTTGATAGAACCGCACCTAATAGTGGAAGATTCAATGGAGCATGTACTTTTCTTGAGCAAAAAATAGACAGAAACCTTTTGTGGATAGCAAGTTGGCATCACATGTTTGAGGTTTTACTTTCCGATGCATTCAGGGTATGTTTTGGAAAATCTACTGGGCCTGAAATCTTTTTATTTAAGAGATTTTGAGAAAATTGGTCCAAGCTCAACCACCATGAACCACAAAAGCAATTAATACCTATAATAACAGCATCAGACAGTTTAAAAACTTTTATTTCTCAGCAGCTAAAAATTGCTACAAAACTGCATAGGTATGATTACAAAGAACTTTTAAATCTTGCTTAATGATTGGAGTAGACATTCAATTTACCATTCGGAAACCAGGTGCATTTCGCCGAGCTCGCTGGATGGCAAAAGCTGTTTATTCCTTGAAAATGGAATTATTGTGTAATGGTACTGAAACCAGAATGGCATTAATGGCCAGAGAGTTTCAAGGTATGCAATGATTTAATTGGTTTGTTTTGTGTGTATATTTGCAGGCTTGGTTTACTTGCCGATCTGCTGTTGATGTTCCTCCTAATGATGTTTTACTGATTCAAAGATTATGATGACAAACAATTAAGCGGTAAAGGATTAAAAATGATTTCATGTAATTCCTGGTATTAAAAGTGGAGAACTTGCAATACCGAGCTTGTTTTCAGATCTTGTTCTTGATGAGCAAAAATTAAAGCTAGTTTTGAGCATGAAAAAAGAAAGGAGTTCTTCATATCTATTAGAAAAACTTCCTTTCAAGTTGGAGGATTTGTGTTTCTCATAGTTTCTTTGAAACAGCTAAAATTGAAGATAGTTTCCTCACCATACCAGTTAAAGATTGGCCTGAAACGCCATCCTATAAAAAAGTTGCAATATTTACTAAAAACTTGGCTTGTGTAAATGATGTTGCTGAACAAGCTGTTGCATTGATCAAGGACGTCATTTGTGCAACAAAAAACGAAGAGCAAAAATATTTCTTGTTACAAGTTCTAGATATGCACAGGAAGAACTTCAAGCAGTGTAATTGCCAAACTCTCCCTGAAATGTAGTTGATAAAAGATATGTGAATGTGTAAAAAAATGTGTAAATATGTGATTGTTTGAAAACACTCTTCTTCATTGGTTTTATTTAACAATTATAAAATAATTAATTGTTTATTTAAATTCACTTTGTGTGCATACTGAAGGTAGAAATGCCAATTAAATCATATTTTCCTTGATTTTAGTAATATTTTATGTTTCTCCCTACCCAGAGCAAATACAAAATTAATACAGAAATTGGTTGAAACAACATATAAGTAGCTTTGATAAATGAAAAAAATGTCATTTGAATATTGATAGTTTTTAATGTAGCTAATAAAAAAATACTGCATTTCACACTATTTTGGCCATTGCTATGTAAATTTAGTGATCTTGGGGGAACTCCTAAATACTTTTTTTTAATTCTGAAAATATTCAAGGTGTTTTCTATTCACAGAAAGAACATTTTTAGAGAGTAAAACCTGGCATTTTCAAAAAAAAATTTTTTTTTTTCGCCTCTCCTGGCACACCTTACCGTATATTCATTTCTATTTAACTAAAAGTAATGGTTTGTTTTCTTATATGCTATTGAATGTTGTGGTTATGATAAAACTTTTTGGACAAAAATTGGGTTGTGAGAAGGTTTTCAGTACAGAAAGGTGTCACAGATGTAAAAAGCCCTGATCTATATGAAGTCATTTGATGCCCTGAATTGAAAAGTTTTATTTGGGAATCGGTAGATTTTGTATGGAATTTTTAAAACAATGAATCTTAGATTTATTGTAACTTTATAGTACTGAGATAAATGAATATATCTTAATGATTTCTTTTTGTTAGTTAAAATAGATGTATTTTTTAAAATTAAAATTTAACACTTTTAACAATCGTTTATTCATCTTATTCAAGTTGTATGCCACAAAACCAGAAAAAATTTATAAATTAAATTTGTTCTATGTAATGAGATCCTTCTAAAAACAGACAAGTTTTTATGCATTGTTTTAATTTTGGAACGAAAATAGCTTGAACATCTCGGTTTGATTTTACCCTTTTGTATGCAATGACTTATCTTACCTGTACATTCAGTGACAAATTTTTTATATTTTTATCCCTTCACATGCAGTGACGTGTCTGACCTGTACGTCCAATGAAGGATTTTTTTATATTTAAATCTGTACTTAAGACAAAGTAAAAATTAATTTAAAGTGCAAAAATCACTTGGACATGTTTTAGTACCCTGGGTGTGGGTTGAAATAACGATAAATGTCTCTAATAGAATGTATCATGTAATTACAATGTGAAATAAGTTTGTAGGAAAAGGGTTTAAATATAATTTTAATAATAAAAAAGTTTTAAAAACATACCTTTATTAATGTATTAAAAAGTAGTATTTAAAAAAAAACCATTTTTATTTACTCGTTAGTCTTTAATTTATTATTCATTCTTAAAATTACTATGGGATCTTATGACCAATTTTCTTTCTCAAATTCATTACCTTGTGATGCCACTTAAATGGAATCATATTTCATTAAATTAATCAATTACCTGATAGTAAAATTTTGAAAATATAGTGTATTATCATTGAGAACATGTAAGTGTACGGAATTTTTTAACTCGTCACAGACGAAAGTGAATGAAAAATTGAGTACAAAATTACTTCTTTACAAATATGAAACAAATCAAGTTAAATAAAAGTCTGTAAGAAAAATTAATATATATATATATCTTTTTAATATCCTTTTAGGGTGCTGTACCTCGAGGTAATGCAACCAAAGAAACAATTCAGCAGATGGGCTTATGTGATGGTCAGGTTGTATATAAGTGTCCCAAGTGCTGCTGTATTAAACCAGACAGAGCCCACCACTGTAGTGTATGTCAGAGGTGTATAAAGAAAATGGATCACCACTGTCCTTGGGTTAATAATTGTGTAGGAGAAAAAAATCAGAAGTATTTTGTTTTGTTCACTGTAAGTATTCTTTTGCTGTAACTCAAAAATCTATCAATATGTAATATTGCTATAGTTATAATACTTTAAGAGTTATGTTTTCTGTTACAAAATGCTGTAGTTTTGGCTTTAAATGGTTATTGTTTAGTGTTTCAGAAATAGCATAATGTATTGTTTAAGCTGACTTATAAAATTAGTTTGTAAATAAAATTTAATAAAATTTTGAGGGAAGATCACTTTAAAGAACTTTGTATTATCAAAATTTTTTATTCTCTGAACACTTTAGTAACCCCTTGCAGAAATGTTTTTATCGTTAAAATAGTGGAATTATTTGTTTAATCCTGATTCAATAATGTTACACAGTTGTAAAGTAATATAAAATTAAATATATATTTTTATAAAAATTTGAATGGCTTATCCAATAAGCAATTCCTGATTTTATTTTAAATATTGTAATAAGGCAAGCAAAAAACTATTTACTCTCATTTTCAAATTTCCCTAACCTGTTTCCAATGTATTTTAATTAAATAAGCTTTTATAAAAAAAAAAAAATATTTGAAGTCTTTTGTTTTTGTTAATGTTCATCATAAGAACTAGTATAGCTCATAGAGTGAGAAATTTTGGTTGCCTTGACTATGAGATGAAAAATAGAGTTTGAAATTATTTTCCCCAAAATATAAATTTTGTTTTACTTATAGCTGATTTTTTTTATAGTTTTATATAGCTGTGATATCTTCTCATGCCTTTTTCCTTGCTATCAGTCACTTCATAATGTGTGTTAACAGTGATTGGAACAGTAAGTCAAGATTCTTACTTTCTTATTCTTCTGTTTTATGTTTATTGTAGTATATGTATTTAGTTTCACAATTTTTAGTAAAGCAAAACACAAAATAGGGGAAAAGAAGAAAATTTTAGAAAATTAAAGTATTATTGATCTTTTTCAGAAAGCATTTAATGAGTGTTTTGTGTGCTAATAAAATTCATCAATTATTCAGACAAACATATTAGTTATTAAAATCAGTTACTTGAATAAAAACACATGCATTGCTTAAAGTTAAATTCTACATCATTCTTCATTCTGACATCATAAACTTCATACATTTTTATTTTCATATACGAAGTATACAAAGAGAAAGTATTGTATTCATCAAAAAATTCGAACTCGAGATTTTGATGAATCTCCACATTTTGACCTCCCAAGTCCGAAAAACACAATTTTGGAATTATGTCTGTCTGTGCGTCTGTCTATCTGTGAACATGATAACTCGAAAACTGTTAGAGCTACAGGGACGAAATTTGGTATGTGATCTTTACACATAATTTGTAGGTTTCTATCAAATTTTGGACAAAATCCGTCCACAAGAAGTCTGTCTGCGTTCATGTGAATACTATAACTCAAAAACTTAAATAGCTAGATGGATAAAATTTGGTACACAATTTTATCATCAGGAATGTAGGTCTGCATCAAATTTTGGGCATCATTTTTTTCTTAGTTTCAATTGGTTAAAAAAAAGGCATTCAAATTGCATTTTCATTTTTATTACTATGACGCAAGGCCATTTTGCGCCTTGGCGATACTCTTGACTGTGGCAGGCGCTGAAGGAAACTCATGGATAGTCATTGCATTCTGGGTTACAGTAGGTTCAAATTTTTTATCCACGCTTGGGGGGGGGGGAGGAAATCACATGTCTTTGGGAAGTATACAAGAAAGTTTAGGGGACACCACTCCCACTGGTTTAGAAAACTATTCTGTTTTCTTTTATAAAAATTTCTTTTCAATCTTATGGTTAAATATTACCTTTTTATCTGTTATCATAAAAATTCCTGATAAATTTCAATAGAAATGAAAGCAGTAATCTATTTAAAATTCATTTTAATTTCTTTGTCACAAAAAAATTTATTTAAAAATGTTTTTAGTAAATAAAAAATTACATGTGGTAATAACTTCAAATCCACCTTTGCTTATTTATGTAGGTGATTGTTTCAACTTGGTGATTATGTGAAATTTTGACTATATCTATATAACAGTTTAAATTCCAATACAAAATAAAATGACTGTCAAATCTTCACAGTTTCATGTAAAAAGGTTTTAAATATGAGCTTTATGAAGATGGTTTAAACGCCATACAAGATTTTGTATATACTAACATTTTCTCAAGCTTATTTTGACTTTTATCAGTTATTATCTTGTTTACAGTTATTTTCGAGTTAATGTATGATTGTTATGACTATAGTATAATGGTATGAGTAATGTGTTTATATAACTGACATGACTTTTTTTTTATCAATCTTAGAATGCTCAAGCAAATCTCCCCCTGCTACTGTAATACTTTTGATTTTGCTGATTTTTGAAGCTTTGTTATTTGCAATTTTTACTTGTGTCATGTTTGGAACTCAGGTTCAAGCTATCTGGAATGATGAAACGGTACAGCTTTTAATTTTTTTTTCTGTAGAAAAAGCCCCTTTAATTAAAAAAAAACAGTATGCTTTAAAATTAAGTCAATGCATAAATAATTTTTATTTTCTTAATTGCAGGGCATAGAACAACTAAAAAAGGAATCTGTAAGATGGCAAAAGAGGTCACCATGGCGAAGTCTTCGTTCAGTTTTTGGGCGGTTTTCTTTGGTTTGGTTTTCTCCATTCACTGGGCCTTCATTAAACTTAAATAAACTTGATGGTTACCTACATGCTGTTTAACTGACAATATTTTGGTGCATTGTTGCATCTATATTTTAATTGCTGATGAATATAATTTTTTTTAATAGAAAAGTTACATGTTAACAAATACTGTGTAATTGGAAGAAAGTTAACACTTGGGTAATAAACATTTTGTAATATATAAGGCATTTAATATTCAAAAAGCAAGAAAAAGTAAAATTTGTGAATTGACATTAACTGATTATTAATTGCACCAGTTACGTAAAAGTATGTCTTTTTTGTAGTACATAAATGCCAGATACAGTACAAAATGTGTTAACATTTTAAAATGTTTTCTGCAAATAACGTATACTTTTAATTTTTACCGTCCATTTATATTTTATCTGTTGTCTCTTATTTTCTAACTGATCTTATAGCCATTGTTATTTGTTTTAAAAATTTCAGTTAGTACATTTTTAAATAATTTAATGTACAGTATCTGTATTTTGTACGTTGAAGATAGTTAAAGAATTCTTAATGAGTTCAAAAATATATATATACTTGACAGAATGAATTTCTAAACACTGAATGATTATCACTATGATTTCTATTGAAAAAAAATAAATTCTTTTTTTCTTCCTCTGTTTTCAGATTGAAATTTTAATTTTGTTTTGTGAATTTTGTTAAGTATATTTAAATTCTCAGAATATAGTTTATATAACTGGCATTTAACGAAGTCTGGTTTGAGTCTTCCTCAACCCGATATATTCTCAAGCTTTGCTACATTTGAAAGTTTATACACTAGTGCTTCGCTGGGGTGTGATTGGTTAAGGGGCAGCAGGTATGACTGCCTCAGTTGCCTATTCTTTCGAAGGAAAGCAAAAATACTATTTTAGTGAATTAAAATTTTTATATATGAATAAATAGTGCAGTACCTGCTTGTTCACCATTAATGCTGAAGTTTTTCTCTTGATATTAATCCTTTGTGTTCTAAAAAACAAGTATGAAATAATGTTGATAGAAGTATGAGTACTAAAAATATATTTAGTGAAATGTATTAATGCCTCTTAGAATAGTAAAAATTGTTTTTAAAATACTTTTGTTGAATTTTGTCTGAAGTGTATACAGTACTGATTTTCTAAAGAGTATGCTACTAAATTACTGTCTTAAAATCATATATATATATATATATATATATATATAGGTACAAAAATTTTTTACTCACAAGCTAGCTAAAACTTAAGATGCTTAAAATTGTTTAGAAATCATTGTTTCTCAGAATAATATTTAAAATATAAGGTTCAGAAGATGTATATGGTTTAGTACTTTTATAAATGAGAAGGATATTAATTTTATATAAAAAATAGTTTTGTTAATGATACTGATCAATATAATTTGAAGGTAATGACTTATGAATGTTTTAAAAATATTTTCTTAGTTCCAAAGTAAGGAATAAAACAATTTGTTTTAAATCGAATGTCTGGCTTAATAGATATTTCATTTTACTTTTTTTTGTTATTTTCTTTATTATCGTTTGTAATCATCAAGTTAATTTTGTTATGCAGTTTGCTCATTGAAGTATATTATTATTTCTAAAAAAATGTTCTTATTTTTTATTAATCTTATTTTATTATATTATCCCCACCTCCATTTGATTTGGAAAGAATTCAGAACAAAGCAGCTTTCGCTGCTTAATTTTCATTCCATACCCACCAATGAGGTTATATGAATTGTTATGTAAGTATTTCCATCGCAGTTGTTTATGCCCTGACTTCAGAAAGTGAAAATATTGTCAGTGGCATAGTGAGGGTAAGTGGCACCCACGGCTTAATATGAATGGCTTAACAAGTGTAAACAACACTCAGAATATGGTAGTCTTTTTTTCACCCACCCCATAATTGGCTTCAAAAAGTGACATTAACACACTAATGTTTTATCTCTACGAAAATTCGTGCTCTGGGGTTCTATGCCCCCCCCCCTCTTCCTTTGCTATGCCACTGAGGCACTAAAATAATGAAGTATTTGTTGGTGCGAGATTAAAAAAAGAAAGCTCTTGTAAGCATTTTCATGAGAATTTTCTGAAGATGTTTCTGTGTTTGTTTGTTTTATTTTTGCAATGAATTTATTTTGGTAGTATTTAAATATTTTCTATAACTCAAGTTTTCATTACTGTTATTTAAATGTGTATTGATCTTGCTTTCGGATTTATATTCCAAAAGTTATTTCACTTTGAGATTGTACATTGAGTTGTCTGTTTGAAATCTGCCTCTTTCTGTTTGAGATATTTACTTAAAATTACCTGTAATTTTTGGTTCTAATTTGTTGGTTAATTGATTGTAAAAAAGTCACATGAATATTCATTGAGTTAATTTTAACCATTAAAATGTTTTTATAAGTTTATAATAATTAATAAAGGCTCGTAGGATTTGTTAATCAATTATGTTCTTCAATATGGTGATGCATTTTATAACTAAAGTATAACGTTTTAAATGAAAAAATAGATGTTTTTTAAATAAATTTTTAGTGTTTGTAGATGGATCATTATTTAGATGTCCAATTTATAAATTATCATATTATTTAAATATTTTGTTTTCCACCTAGTTGAAGATTTGTATTGTTATTAAATATAAATTTTACTCGTGAAAAGAAATTTTTAATGGCACCATGCTTCATTTTTGAAAAAAAATTGTTATACAATTTTTCACGCAGGATAACAGGTTATCCTGCGAAATAGTTACAAAACGAACTTGCATTTCTTATTATTTTACATTTAAGAAAATTTGTGATTTTGAAATATTTTATATCAATGTTAAAATTTCTACATGAATGAATTTAATAGATGACAAACCACATTGTATTATATTTGTATGTAGCAGTTGATGAAGTGAGAGTTGAGATTTTGAAGTGATTTTTATGCCTTTGTGTTCTTATCAGTGTTTTAAAAATAAAATCAAAGTATTTTTACAATTTTACCTTTCCTTGAGATTTTAGAATAAAAAAAGTTTCTTGTAGTATCACAATTTAGTTTTAATATTTTTTGTTATATTTTTTGATAAATAACTTGTTACGTATAATATAATTTTGTATGATATTACTCGGTGTTGTATTTTTTGTTTTAAAAGCCAAGCAGTTATTAATTTTTTAAAATGAGATAACCCTCTAGCAAAACAAGTTTCTAGCAAATTGTTGTGTTTTGAAATGTGAAAATTCATTATTGAACTTTGTTTGTAAATTATGTCAAATTTCATTGTAAATATGTGAGTATGGCTTTTGGTAGTAACATTTAGAAAGAAATGTGATGTAACATCACTAAATTATTAATATTGTGACTGATTAGCTACATTATTGTGACTAATATGTTAGTTGCTTCTGAAATTACAGTGAATGTAAAATATCGCTAGATTTTTAAAAATGAAACGTCCAATAAATATTTACTTAAAAAACTTGTCTTTTTTACATTTTGTGTTTTCATTATTCAGCAGATACGAAACCCTGAAAAAAAAAATCATTTAATGTAAATATGCATATTCAAACTGTTAATATTTAAATCTGCACTTGGTCATCAATTTTCTAATGGTATTGTTTTTTTTTTCAATGGGAAAGCTTTATAATTTATTTTGATGCTTATATAAAAATAAACCATATTTCTTTAGTTGTATATCTTCTACAGCAGTGTAAGCAATATCATGATTAGAGAATAAAAACATGGGGGTTATCAGTTTTGGAATTTAGTCAATCTTGTCTTTTGGTATTCTGATTTAAAATTTATATGTCATCTAACAAAGGAAGGGCACAACTTTGGAAATTCAGTTTGGGATGAGTCTTGGTATATTAATAGTATACATTTAGGGTGCTCATCCACAGTGGTGTAGTCGTAAATTAAGCAGTTCCAGAACGCTATGACCTCGTGATGTTATTGGGGGAATAGGGAGCAAAATGGAGATGGGGTAGGGGATTACTTCATAATGAAATATTTTTTTTATTTAGGTGTTAAAATTGTGAAATAATAAGATGCCAACACTTTGCAGTTATTATTTTATTTTTGTTCAAACATTAACATAATGCATACTGTAGCAAAAATCAATTGAATTTTTTAAAGAATAATTTTTTAAAAAATTATATAAATTTCAATATATAATAAAATTAACTAAGTAAATTAATAAACTCATGACATTAAAAAATATGAATTTTCAGAGACGAAATATAAAATACATTTAATGTGTGTAACCTTGATACTTTTAATCCCTTCCCACCACCACTTGCTACTTTATCACTTTTATTAATTTAAATATTTTAGAGGGTAAGGATGATACAAAGACAGCATTGTTCTAATGAGGTTTCCTTCAATTTTTTAAAAATTTATATCTTGTAAAGAAAAAACAGTGCTGGAGTGCCGTTCTGGCTAGTTAAAGGGTTACAGGGATGAGATTCTTCCGCTTTTTCGCGAATTTCCGCTTTTTGTCTTTTTTCTCTCAAAATTCCGTTTTTTTTTTTTTTTTCCCCTTTTTCCCCCCCTTAAACCGCAAAAATTTGCTTTTTCTTCCGAAAATCCTCTTTCACACAAAGAAAAGAAACCTTCATTATCATTGTATCAAAAAGCAACAACCTGACTTTCAATAAGATAATTGCATTTAAATTTCTTTCATCCCAAAATTAAACATTAATATTTTTGCTTTTATGTATTTTTTTCCACTTCTACATTTAATTTCAAATTGAAATGCCTTTTGAAACACTGTTTAAATCAAAACAGGGATGAGTGAACAGTGATGGACTAACGCTTTTTCGCGAATTTCCGCTTTTTTGTTATTTTGGAGAAATTCCGTTTCTTTTTTTAAATCTTTTTTTTCTCTCTCAAAATTGCGGGGGTTTTTTCCTCCTCCGGATTTCCGATTTTTTCCCCCCTCTGCATAAATTTGCTTTTTCTCCCGAAAATTCCGCTTTTACACAAAGAAAAGAAACCTTCCTATCTTACATTTTCGAAAGAAAATTCTGGGAAAATATGCTCGACCATGCGGCTTAACTCCACCGGCTAGGAATTTAGCTGATTCATCTTCTACTGACAAAACAACATTATATCGGCAAGCTCTACAAGGATGAGCATTCCAACATTCAGTGCCACTCAAAATATTAAATACCACCTTTTTTGCAGAAAACAAAACCTCTGGCATATTTTGCAAAAAAAAAAATTTTTTTTTGCATGAACATGTTGGGAAAAAAAAATTAGTTGGAAACTTAAGGTCATCCTGTAGGGCGTACCAAGATGAAGAGAAAAAAAAAGGAACAAAAACAAATAAATAAACTACATAAAAAGAAACTCCTGTCGAAAGAGATAGTTAAAAATCTGTGTGCAAATGCAGCAAAAAAGCAGAGAATAAAACATAAATAAAATCTCAAAATAAAATGGATGATTTACCTAGGCATTCTAGAGATAATGTAGTCCCGACAACTATGCCAGTAATTAAACAGAGAGATACTAATGAAGACTGTGCAAAAACTTTAGCCTTTATTGAAAATAAATTTGCAGAGGATGCAAGCACATCCTTTATTGCAGAAAAATCTGTCAAAGATAGGAGCCCTCCAAAACAAGGGATGAAGCATGTTAATGGAGATCTGTTACCAACAAAAGCCACACAATTAAAAAAACGGAAGAAAACCACTTCTTTAACAATTAAGGAAATGTTTCAAATAGCAATAATGCTAAATGAATCTGTCATTGTAACTGTACAATATCTCGACCCCTCTTGCATTATAAGGTGCAAAATCATTGTGCTGTTACTTTTGCAAAAATTTATATATAAAAAAAAGAAATAAAACAGAAATCAGTATATGATACATTATTATAATTTATAAAGAGCTAATACACTTTACACAATTGCATGAAGCAAAAGAAATTATTTGTCCTTATTTTTATTTATTTTTTGAGCTAACTTTTATCAAAAGACTATTAAACATAATTCTTCTCAGACTTCTGTTGGGTGTATGTTGAATCGCAGTGATGTACATGTGGTAAATGTTTTAATGTCTAATTTTGTATTTTCCGATGCACCTGATGATGTGTTAAACTTGTTTAACTTTTAATGTGAATGATTTAATAATAATTTAATATTCTTTTTCTTATTTATACATACTGAATTATAAATAATTAAGTTATTAATTATTATAGTTAATATTTTCATCATATTGCGTGTTCTGATGTTTTATTTCTTAAAACATCTTTCCCGTATAAATTATGGTACAAATGTTTTGCTCGCGTATGATTTCAGTCTTTTTGCTTTTTTGCCAATCTCATCCCTGGATTAAAAGGCAGTGCCAGAACGCCATTCCAGTGTGTTCCGGCTCCACTACATCCCTGCTCATCCATTAAAATATTAAAGGGCAATATCCAGGCAATTCTGATAAATTAGCCCTCAAATTTTTAGCACAGCTCATATACCCTCCCCTTGCAAGTGGGGAAGGTACGAAAGCACTGCTAACAGAAAGTTCTAGTGAATGAGAAATATTTAATTACTAAAATATAAATTTATAAAAATGGCAAAAGTTAATGGTTAAGGGTTGCAGTTTTATAAATTAACTGCGGTTTTTTTTTTTTTTTTAATATCTCCTCCTGTATGTGCGGTGTCTGGTGCTCTTTAAATCGGTCATCTTTAGTCAAGTTATCCTGTGGGTGTGGCGTAGAAGTTTGGAAAGGGGCAGCTGGCTTAGGCCAAATTCATTGTCAGGTCACGATTTGCGAGGTTCGTAGAAAAATAACTTCATGTGGCTTAAAAATTGAACTAATCTCGAATGTCTTTAAAATATTAAAAAGAAAAAAAAAAAAAAAACCCCTTTATAATTAGAAGGGGGGGGCAACTGGTGACCAAATAAAATTAAATAGTGGCTATGTTAAATATGCATAATATTTTTAATGCTTTCTCAAAGACCATGATTCTGCTTCACATAGTTTTCATAAAATTTAGTGGAAACTGATGAGATTCTTGGCTCAATTCAAAGGAAATTATTAAAAGCAGTATGCAGTAATTGCTAAATTTAAAAAAAAAAAATTCTAAAATTGACTAAAACCAGCCAAAATGCTATATATTTAATTAAGTTAACTTTTTAAAATGTTTGATGAAAAATTTTTTTAGAGGGTCTGGACCATTTTTTGTTCCATATATTCAAAAACAAGGAAAGAGTGAAGGGGGGGGGGGAGGAGAAAGAAAAATGCCAGTGAAACTTTAATAAATCTTTTAAATCAAATTTTTTTAAAAAAAGATCGACTTGATTTGAATTTTCCTCTCAAAGCAATTTCACATAAAATATGCTCTACAAGTGGACTAGTTGTTTGAAAGCCTTGAAATGAAACAATTTGCAACTTTGAATAGTTTTGTCACATATTTGCTTTCATTGCTGCTGTCTTGGTAACACAACTGAAATGACAAAAGCGATTTAACATACTTGTCTAACAATATTTATAAACCATTAAAATTTTATTAGTATCACAAAAAACATATTGTATGTCTTGTTGATTTTGTTCCTAGATACTTTTTCCTTCACATAATGGAGGAAAAAGCTATATAAACGTCCATAAAAACATGCTTTACTTTGAAAATTTTAAAACTTGAACTGTCCTTGCAAATCGAGACCAAAATTGAGAAAAGTTTCTCGAATAAACTTCGTATACAGGTATGTAGCAATTCATCTTGCTGTCGTTTTGTTTTTAAAACTTTCAACTTATTATCCTCACTCTCTGGCCTCCATGATTTCTTTTGCATTGTATCAATCATTTAAAGATGTAGATCAAGTTCAATTCAAGCCTCCATGAATGGCAGCAATGTGTTGCTCTGGAGGAATATTTTCTCTTGCATAAAATTTTAGAACGGCATTAATATCTAATTTCGATCTCTACTAATATTAAAGGAAAATGTGTATGTGTTAGCGTTGGACCTATCTTCTCGAATTTTCTGTATATTTTCTCACCGGAGAACCGCTGTTTTTGTGTCATTGTAAAGTTCAGAATTTCTTCGTTCTAATAAGAGTAATTTGAAGCTGCTGTGTAACTTTCCTGATTTTTAACAATTTTTTAAAGTTTTGGGAAGTTCCTTTCTTCTACAAACGATTTTCGGTGCGCTTAATTAAATCAATTTCTTAATTAAAGTTTATAAAAGTAACCCTCATAATGTGTCAAAAACCTAATATTTTTATTAACTAATTAAACTATTCAAAATTAATTAAAACGGGTATAATTTTAAGTTATGCAGAAAACATCACTACGGAGTATATGACTGTAAGTTAGATCACCCCTACTTTCATTGGTAATTGTAATTTCTTTGCTTCTTTTTTTTTAATAAAATCAATCTGATATCGAATACAATACATTCTAGGAAAAAACATGAGTTATATTTTTGATCAAAACACAGTTGTAAACCGTATTGATAAACGGAGTAAGAATACAGAAC
Source organism: Araneus ventricosus (assembly GCA_013235015.1). NCBI lineage: Eukaryota > Metazoa > Arthropoda > Arachnida > Araneae > Araneidae > Araneus > Araneus ventricosus. Next base: position 1,607 of record BGPR01009889.1, on the reverse strand, counting down.
AATAAATCATTTCAAATTATGCCTTTTGAAGTTAATTATTAATGATCTGAAAATATTAAATGTATTCTCTTGAGAAATATGAATTTTCAGAAAATATGACTTGCATGTGAAAAAAATTTCAAAATTACTTCATGAAAAAATAATTTATACATACGGATAAAATCCTATTTCGCTCTGTACTGAATAATAGCAAGAAACATTTAGATATTTTAAATGCAGGTTTAACTTTTTTTATAGGCAATAACTGAAAAGAAAAGGGAGCTTTCATGAAAAGATTTATGAAAATACTTGGTGATATTTGTTTTACTAATTTATTACTTGAATAAACATGTATCGGAGAAGAAAAAAAATTAACTTCCGTCGAGCCGGAGTCGAACCAGCGACCTATGGATGTCTGCAATTCAACCCCTACAGTCCACCGCTCTGCCAACTGAGCTATCGACGGACACAGTAGATGAGGAAATTAATGTTCTTAAGCAAATTTATAGGGTTTAAGTAGCGCAATAGTGTATAGTATAGTTTTATTTAGTAAGAATCTAATGGACTTATCCTTTTTTGTTGTTCATCATCTCTCAAAACAGTCGTTTAAGGAGTATATTTACAGACACATAAACCATTTGATATATTCAGCTTCATCTACATAAATTTAGTTACATAAAAAATTTCAGTAATACTGACTAAAGAATTATGTTTATGTAATTCGTATATAAGAATCTTCGTAATTCTTAAGTAATTCGAAATAAGTTATGAGAAAATTTCTTGCAATTTATGATCAAAATAATTCACCTTATTAAAATCGCATGCCGATCCATTAATTTCACTTATAAACCATCTCGATTTGATTTGATTGGGGGGTTTTGGGTATTTTCAGCAACAAGGACTACTATCCCCTATTCATTCCAAAGTTCTTTTCAATCCGTAATCAAAAAAGAAATGACAATTGCCATCAAAAGATGGGCTAAATTATTGCCGATATGATTCGGTCAAGCGAAAAAAAAAATGGCAGCCTCCTAGAAAGGCCTCCATATTCTTTTTCAAAACCATCTCGATTTCATAATGTTATTTGTTCCCCTCTGTTTGCAATAAATAAAATTGGAAAAATAAATAAAATTGATTACGAAACGTCTCTTTAAGCAAATGCTTTTGCCGTTGGCATTTGTAACTCGTGCTGCCATCTAGTGATGAAAAAGTCTTCCAAATCTCGCTGCCAGGTTTATGAGTTGAGCCATCGACGTTCCCTTGGTTAATTCGAAAACAATGGGATCAAATTAAAAATAAATAAATAAATCGATTTATTTAAAAATTGGAATTAAGAAACAGGGCCGCCAACTCTAGAAAGTTTTACACTTGAAGCAAATTTCTCCTTCGGCGCCCTCCCGCGTCACATTGGCTAACAATAATCATGTTCTACAAAAAATAAATTAAATTAAAGAGATTAAAATTAAAATTCTTGTTATTAAATATGTTCAATAATAGAACATAATTTATTTTTGTCTCTATTTATAGCGTAAAATATAAAAACTTTTATGAAAAATATTAATGAAAATTTTTAATTAAAAAACTGTTTTCGCAAAATTAATACAGCAAAAATAAATCCGCCGAGTGCC
>BGPR01009888.1:0-55263 GCA_013235015.1 Araneus ventricosus | reverse complement strand
TAGCTTAAGACAACAGATAGTTAAATGACATCCCTAGTTACATTTGTTATGTGACCATGGCGTCACTTGAATTGACTCCATTAGAATTTGCTCAAGATTTTAGCTTGAATAGTAAGCGTTGAAAACATAATTTTGCATTTTCTTTTTAAAACTTGTCACGGATGACTAACATTAGACGGGTTAGATACAGAGCGTTCATTTCTAGGAATGTAAAGCAAAAGCATAAGAACCTAAAAATGATCTAAATGCTCTGTAGTAAATCTTCTTTGCAAAATTCCAGTACTGCCTATGATTTTTTAAAATTTTGCTTATTAAATAAGCATAAGTATATTAGTGTTTTTTAATGCAATTCGGCGCATGTAACATTAATTTACAAATAGAATAATTTTTGAAGTGAATTTTGCTAAATGATTTAACAGATAAATATTTCTAGCATGAAAAAAATTAGAAAAGAGGAGAGGTTAATTTTGCTGGAAAAAAAAGATTTGGGGAATTATTTGGAGAAGCAATTTACTTCGACGATTTTTTTTAAATCAATAAAATTTCTAAAATAACGCTTTTAATTCCTTCCCTTTACTATTTTTTTACACTTTAATATTTAACTTGAACTGTTTCGTGTCTGTAAAGATAAAATTTTGAAATCAATTTTTCAGTCACTCCCTCACATACTAGTATTCTGAAGTTCTCTACAATGTGTGTTTCCAATCAAAATACAATAGTTTAATACATGCAGAACTTAAGTTTCAGTTAACCGGTTAATTTTAATTAATTGTGAGATATCTTTATGATTGAAAATTAGCAAATTATAAAAATAATTTTACAAAATCATTCTTTTATGAGAACAATATAAAGTAGAAAATAATGTTTAATTTGAAAATATATAAATTGTAAACCAATTGTAGTAGTGCGAGACGCTGAAAGCAATGTCTAAAGAATTTAAACAACACTGAATATCGCAATAAGGAAAATTCCGAAACATTCAGTAAAAATTTATTCATAAATGTAATTAAAATTCCAATTTTCTTACAGTATTTCTATCAGAGCCTCAGGTTCCGACGATTTGACTTTCCTCCGTATTTTTGACTAAAAATTTATTTTCTGTTTTAGAATATGCTAATAAAAGCGCGATTTTAAAAAATCTTTTGTTTGACCTCCATACTTTTGATTAAAAATTAATTTCTGTTTCACAGCATACTAATAACGCGCCATTAAAAAAAATATTTTGTTTGACCTCCATATTTTTGACTAAAAAAAAAATTATTTTCTGTCTTACAGAATGCTAATATAAAAGCGTGATTTTAAAAAAGACACTTTTATTCATATATTTCTCTTCAATATGTGATTTGAAATGGAAGCTGCTTGGGACAATCTAACTGTTTCTGTTTATTAAAATCTTGATTTCTTCGGATTGAGTTTTGATATAAGGTGAACATGGATAAACGATTATATAGCAAGATTATAGATGGACTTATTTCTATCCAGTATTTACTAACACCAGTTTACGATCTACCCTATCAACAAATAAGGCTGTGCCCATACGGGTAACCAGACAAGCTAAGTCGGTAGTAACTAATTACGATGCTATCCAAATAACACATCCGGCTTCTTTATCTTTGTATATTTGCGTCTGATATTAAAAGTACCATCTTAATTTTTTTTCATTTTAGAGTTTTGATTAAGACAATCAAGCTACAAAATCTGACTCAGTACTAAAAATATCAATTAGTGATAAATTTAATCCCTTTCATTTTATTTTAATGAATCGTAACTTAATAATTTTTACTTCCCCCGTTAGAAATATATATGAAAAAATGAAATAGCGAGTCCTGAGCTTTATAAGTACATGTCTCATTCATATCCTTCGAGTGAGCAGGAACAGTAGCAGCCTTCTTTGCGGTTACGGCTTCGTATGAACAACCCTTTTCTCTACAGTAGCCTTCATATAAACACTGCCATGGGGAGATTTATAAGAAGTAAACCCAAATCAAGGCCTTAATTCGAGGCTTCATTGATTTTCTTTTAAACCATAAATTATAGGATTAAGATTTCAATTTTTTTCATTGACGTTAGAAACAGTACAATCGTTTATTGATTGATTTTAGCAACATTTAATCGTATTGTTTCTAGGATTTGAAAAAAAAATTAACAGGGATATATAAAAACGAAAGACAGAAAAAAATAATTGTAGCTTAATTTTAGTATGTTAATGTTTACAAGCATATAATTTGCGATACAGTTTGCATACATATTACGAGATATAATTTATAAATATTTTAGCATCATTACATATATAATGCATTGGGATAAACTCAAACAGTTTTATCAATAAATTTTGCTAAAATTAATTTTTTAAAATTTTAATTTAATTTAAGTACGTTATAGTTTGCAAGAACATCACATTTGAGTCATAGCTCATAAGCATGCTATGAGTCATAGTTTATAAGCCACTAGAGTCCATGATTAAACTTTTCTCATAGGAATACAGTGGCGTAGCTGCAACTTTTGCCGCCCAGCGCGAATTTTTATTATGTCGCCCTTCCTTTGCAAGTTACATAAACCTAAAAATAAATTTTAAAATATATATATATGTGTGTGTGTGTGTTCACAATGATTGAACTAGTGCTGCTGCTCTTCTTATAGTTATAAAATTGTCTGATTTTGCCTCCCTTTTCGAAATGGCGCCCGGGCGGAACCGCCCCACACCCCCTACAGCTGTACGCCACTGTAGGGATATTACTCAAAAAGTATAAAAAATAAATTCTCCTAAAGGCTATTTTCCAGGCCTTCGCAACACTGGAGAAAAACGAAATATAAAAGAATAAAAGTGAAAGAAACGGTGGACATGTTTTGAAATTTTATTGCAGAGGCAAGTGTAACTTTTTCGCTTCTTCCCTTGTATTTGGTTTAAAAAGTGCAACAAACGCTGTAATATTCTGTTTTGTGGTGCCCTCCAAGACTGGCACTAGGACGTTTTTAACCCCACTCTTCATCGCTTTGACGCTGATTTTTTTTTCATATTTAATCTTTTTTTCCCTGCTTCATTTCGTTGTTAATACATCATTTAAAAGATCCTAAAACTAAATTCGTGATAAAAATAAAGAGTTGAAATACTTACAATGGGATTCATAGCTAAAACTGTAGGTTTTTAACTGCAAGCAACATTTTATGCAATAAATTTTTATTCTAATTTTAAAAATGCATGATAAAGTGTTAATTAGACCTCAAATTTTTTTTTTCTGTTTTCCAAGAATAAATAAACAAAAATCTACATCTATTCAAATCTCTATGAATGTGGTCAACATCGAGTGATCCTTTGTAAATATTTAGGAAATTTAAAACTTTTTTGAGTGACTTAAAAATTTATGAAATTGAGGCATTTAAAAAATGCTTGAAAGATTATTTTATACAGAAAGTAAAATGAATGAATTACTCATAATCTAAAATATTTTCATAAAGTTGAGAGAGGAGATAACTGCGAATAAGGTATTTTTATATAAATAATTGTATAGAAAAGCTTCCGTGTAGTTACATACATTTACTGGTAAAGGATGCAGATAAAAAAAATACAAATTGCGATTTTTACGTAGTCTTTTTCGCTGCGTCAAAAATGGAGCTTATAAAACTAAGTAGTGTTAATTCATAATGAATTTTCATTTATTACTTTTCATGTAATAAATCTGAGCTTCATTTCGTAAGGTAAACATTAAAAATTATTTACGAAATCAATAAATACTTAAATATTAATAGTATTCTAAAATTGTACGAGAAAGTGTATATTTATATATATATATAAAGAACATATAGTACGAGAACATCTCACGGGCCCTCAGCACTGTCCTGACAATGGACTCGTGTCCGGGAACAGGGGCGAGGTGTCCCGTAATCAGGAAGAAGGAGAAGAAGTATTTTAAAATTAGAAGATTGAAGTTGCTAAGCCGACAAGTTTCGAAACATGACCATAATATTTATCACTAATGAACAGGTTAGTTATATATTCAATTTATAGATGGGAGCGCTTTGACAATATCCAACTTCGAAGTCAATCACGAACTTGGCTCGAGACAAATTATAGGCGAACAGAATCTCCACACCGGCATGCGGGCTCCTCTTGAGAATTATGACTGTAGTGATTTATCAACGGGAGGAAATCTTTCTTGCATGTGCCTGGTGATGCCACGTATTGTTGCGAAAATCAGGTCGGTCCCCATTTGTCAAGGATAAAAATAAATCCTCTTGAATATTAGAAAATTCATTTTTCTTTATCTAGTATTATTTACTTAGTTATTTTATTGGGGTTTTTTTAGGTTTTTTTTTTACCATGATACAAGAAGCAAGGACTATCGCTTCTAGGAATATTGATTCGTATTATGAATTATATCTGAATCTTTCAGGGATGTAGCTCTTTAAAGAGGAGAATTTCAACTAACATTTGTTCTATCCCGATCCCATTATGGCTAAGCGAGTGAGTCCAGAAACGATAGAGATGGAATAGATTTGCAGGTTGCTTTCTCCTAGTCCAGTCTTTCATAAATCATAAACAATTTATAGGTATACACCTAATCAATCTGAATGCATCCTTTATTCATAAAATGCTCCTCTAACTTGCAAATAATTACGCATCTTCTTCAAAAAAATTGGAATGAGATAATGAGTCACGAATTAAAAAAAAAAGCATATTAGTAAAATATTATAGACAACCATTTTATTAAATCTTTGCCTTTCTGCAGGTGTTGAAGAAAGGTGGAAAAATGTTCCCTTCAAAGATGCCACTGCCCCTTTTGGGCTTCCTAGTCGCGGGAACAGCACTGACTTCCATTCGAGCGATGCCCATTGATGAGTATGAGTATTCAATCAATGGCATCGAGAACGAGATTTTCGAAGAGGAAATATCTGCGGATAAAAATGGCATCGTTGATGGTAATAATAACATTGAATCCGTAAGTAAATATCTTATTATATTTATTACGGGAAGCAAAAGTGATTAACATTAGCAGTCCATCAGTTAACGATGATAAACGATACTTGCCATTAGTTTCTAACCATTCATAATACTTAGTATCACATTATTTTTTCATTCCTTCTCAATTATTAGAAGTCATGTATTATTTTAACTGCATCATTTATAAAATCGGTGCTTCACTAAAAAATTAAACAAGATGAGTGATTTGATAAATTTTCCTGTCACCTTAACTGATAGCAATGCTTTAAGTTTTGTGAGACCCGACTGCGATGTAAAAAAAAAGAAAAAAACACATGATGCAACATTGAAAAATGAATTCGAATTCCATTATGACAAAAGAAAAGTACTGTTTTAAATAATTTTTTCGAATATCTTAAAGCTAGAGAAACAATTCTACACACATTACTTTACTATTTTTTCTTGGGAGAGAGTTAAAAAAGAAAAAAATCATCATCATTAATTATTTGGTCAAGAAATTTAGAGTTTGAGTTAAACCAGTTATTGAAAAAACCAGTAATGTGTGTTTATACACACATTACTGGGTTTTTATTCTTGGGAGAAAGTTCAAAAGGAAAAAAATCATCATGATTAAGTATATGGTCAAGAAATTTAGAGTTTGAAACTAAATTCTGCCTATAAGGGTCATATTCAATGGTTTATCACAAAAATGCAGCCCACCTAAATGATTATCTAGCAGGCTATATTATCTGAAAAACTGTGTTAGACAGACAAAAAACAATTGCAAAATATTGATGAACCACCAATTTTGAATGAATGAATTTTCAATGAATTTGAGAAAAATTGAAATTGAATACAAGATTCACTAACAATTATAATAATGAATTTTTAAATACATAGAAGACTAACAAGTAGAAAATAATAAAAACCCAAAACGTTTTTAAGAAGCATGCTTTCATCGGCGAACTAAAATTCAGAAAATAATTTATTTTTATGAAAAATTTGGAGATCAAAGCAAAGATAGTAAAACTAGGAGGAGCTGTTGTGAGGAAACTAAACCACACTCAATCTCAAAAGAAAGAATATCCTTACATTCAACAAAAATTAGAATATAATATTCCAGTTGACTTACCATGTGCTCGTATTCACATCACTCACGCTGTCATAATTTTTCTTTTGATCAATAGATTTTTGATAGGAAAAATAATGTTCTGCATTTTAGTGAAAACATGATTTCTAAAAAAAATTATATTTATTTTTAATATTTTAAATTGAAACTCTCTGGTTTAAAGTATAATGATTCTCTTGGTCTTATGGTTATACTAGAGCTAACTTCATTTCCATCTTTTATACACGGGTTAAATTGTTTTAATAAGTGTCTTTAGCTCTTTTCGTAATATATTATCCATCGGTTAAAAACTGTTACATTTCATTATTCTGATTTTCACAATTTTTATTAATTTATGTATTTTCTCTTTATCGATATTTTTGGAAGACATCTAAGAAAGTAAAAAGTTTATAAAAATGAATAATTATTCACTAGTCTCTAATATTTAATTAACGAAAAATAAACATAATATATTACTATATAATGCTCTAATATTATAAAATATATAGTATTCATTTACATTTTATCTTAATAGATGAAGAAATAGAGGAAGGAGAAGCAGAAGAGCGAAATGTGTCAACTGAACTAGATGCGGAAATCGAAGAGGAAGCCGCAAAAGTAGGGGAAGAAGAAGGTGAATTAGACAATGATGTTGAAGAAGATGAACTTAGAGACGAAGAAGAAATTGTAGACGAGAAAAAAGATGAAGCTGATGAGGAAGATTTTGAGGAAGAAATATACGATGCTGAAGAGGGCAGTGAGGAAGTAGACAAAGAAAATGAAGACGAAGAAGAAGCTGTCGAAGAGGAAGAAAAAGCAATTGCTGATGAAGAAGAAGAAGTTGCTGAAGCAGAGGAAAAAATTGCGGATGAAGAGGAAGAAGGTGCTCAGGAGGAAAAAGAAGAAGCCGGAAAGAAAAGATTTCCGTACAGCTGGTACGACAAAGTGAAGAAAACTTTTAAAGGACAAAAATAGAATAAATGCACAATAAAACATTTTACGAAGTTGATATCATTTGGAGAACAAATTTGATCCTAAACTAGCCAGAACACTTCTGAATTTTTGTTTGTATAAATAATTATTGTTTAACTAATGTGAAGAAATTGAAATTAAGAAAAACTGTATGAAATATGATCTCATTGCTTTTGCTGTGTGTTGGTGATTGTGAAAGCTATAAGGCTTTGTGAAGAAACAAAACAAAATTATTTCAAAGTTATTGCCAAAAATTATTGGAAAGTGATGGATTTAAATACAACCTTTCGCTTAAACATGAGTTTGAAATAAATTTTATATTTATAAAAGTGTGTGAATATTTACTTAAACTTGAAGAAACCTACGGAACTGAAGAAAATAGTAAAATTTTCTTAAACACTTCAATCTCATATTCAATTCATTCTTGAAAAGGAAATCCTTTTGATTTCAATGTCTGGAAACAATTTTCTTAACTTAATTTAACTTAGATGTGAAAATTAGGTAATATTTTCTTGTATTTCTAATACAAATATCCAACAAAGTTATCTATGAAATTAAAGTACGTAACGTATAAACTCTGCAATGTTTCTTCAGAAAAAAGGGGAAAATGATAAGTTTCAAAACATTTGAAACAGTTGAAATCTGTTGATTACTTGTATGTAGAAAGATAATTTCTTACCAAAGTAAATCATGCACGCCTTGTAGAATAAATGATAGTGCACCACGGTCAACCGTTAATTTATAATAAATATTATTATAAATTAACGGTTGAAAATGCTCCCATATTTTAGTCAGTTCCTTTAATGTTTAGTAAAAATCTCCGTTGTAAATTTATTTTATATCTTGAAAATTATCTTACTTTATGATAGAAAATTTTTCTAAATTTTTAGTAAATTCATGTAATGAATTGTTGTAATACTAAGAGCAACAGAGCAAAATCCCTAAATTTATAGTGCTTTAACCTTCCGTCGGGCGCACCTAATCTGTGAGATGAAGCGTCCATTTTTTTCTGAGCCAAAGTGCGTGCTATATCGAGAAAGGTGTGGAAACTCTAGTAGCTTCCTGCCTTTTATTCTAGCACAATGTGGTTTTATCTCTAGTCTCTTTTGAGGGGCATGTTAATGTGGTAGATGAGTTGCACCCGATTACGTTTGTATATTTGATTTCCGAAATTTTAATCAATATTTCTTTTTATATACCTGCAAAAGTTCGTATACTTGAGTCCCAACCCTTACTTCAATGATATTGATCGTTATTTCCGATATATCGTTTCAAAAATGTCGAGGCTCTGATCGACAACAGTTGTCATTAATAAGGAACCTTACGGGAAAACAAACGCGAGCTCCCTCCTCAATTCCTGGTCATTTTGTTAGTTGAAATTGCAAGGAAATAAAAAAAAGTTATTCAAAAACACAAATACAGCTTTGTATGACCGAATAGTTCAGTTTGATAAGCTTCTCCTTAAGCCTAAGCAAAAGTTTAACTTTTAATCTCACAGACGAGTTGCGCGCGATCGTGTTAGCATTTGTATTGCGCTCCACCGGAGGTTAAAAACATATAAACGATTGAACACTCAGCATGTAGGAAAAGCATATAAAAATATTAAACAGGATTCTTTGGCCGGCAATTCTGAAGATACTGAATAACTACACTCAAAGCCATATTTTATTCCTAACTACATTTATTAATATAAATAGTTTCACATGCAAGAATCATAAAAACCAATTTTTCGAAGAAACTGAGAACATCAGGTTATGTCATATTACAAGCGTTATAATGAAAAGAAATATTTAAGTAGATACTCTCAACAGCGTACAAAATATTTCTCAAAAGTGTGAAAAATAAATGCAAAATATGCATCCTATAATTTTTTTTACGTAGTATAACCATAAATGAACGAATCGCTCTAACCAGCCTTGGCATGCAGATAGCATAGAATTAGCTATATAATAATAAGATATCGTAGTATTAGATAGCGGATTTACACAGTAGAATTGAAACTACAGAAAAAGAAAGAAAAATACAGACTATAGACAAAACTGAAATCTGAAATAAACAATTATTAGAATACAAAACAGAGCGACGGTTTAATTACACCGACTTTGAAAAAAAGAATAGAGACAAAATTAGTAGTTGCTTTTACAATTTTACATTACAAAAGTATAATCTGGTAAATTTACATTAAAAAAATAAAAGTTGTAGATATCAAATTATATTTTTCATAGTTCTGAATGATTGTAAAAAATGTGGGTATTTTATTTTGAACCCGATTTTTGGTCAAATCGATATCACATTAAATATTGAGCTATTTGCAACTTATAATGAAATTTTATATTATTCTGAATACACTAGATAAAAATAATTTTTATTACTAAGGCAGAAGAATAAGAATTCCTGATTATAACCATGCGAGATGACACTTTTGATGTCTTTTACAGTTTCATTATAATTATTACAGAAAAACTGTCTTTAATATTCTCACTTTAAATAATAGACAAAAAGGCAACTTCTTTTTTCTTCTTTCTTTCGATTCAGTTTTTATTATGCCTATTTATTATAGTATAACATATAATATATTTTCAAGTAAGAGAATAGAATATTTCTTCCTCATAATTAATTGACACTATAGACTGTCTTTCCTCTGAATAATAAATACATAAACTTGACTTTCTTGAAACAAACAGTCGAGACTAACAAAATTCTGTTGTCACCACTGCATGATAATTCATTCAAGTTTTCAAAGCTCATGACAGTTCCTGAAGAATTCCTTAAGCATGCAAACTGTTTAAGTTGTTAAGTAAAACAACTTTTATTACCTATTCATTACCACAGTATCAAAGTCTCTAACATAGTAAGCGTGATATTATCAATTCCCAAGGGTTTATCATTATCAACAATCATTGCAATGTCTATTGTTTTTGTCTTCAGTGTCCTGTCTCAGTGCCTGAGGAATTCCTTACACATAAAAACTGTTAGCTATTCATAATCACAGTGCCAAATACTACAGTTTACTATGTGATACATTATCTATTCAAAAAGATTTAACGGAATCCGTATCGACGAAGATAACTATGTTCGCGTTCTTCTCTGCCGTAAGTGTCTGTTTCCGAATGCTGTTGTTTCGATTCAAAGAAGGATTCTGTGCATTCTTATTTCCGCTTCTGAAAATTATCTTCTCCAGTTGCAACATAGGAGCCTCCACCAACATACTACCGGCGAATGCAGAAGCGTAAGAGACCCATAGGTTGCCAATGAAAATCCAAACCTGTAACAATGATAAAACAAGTTAGTTTTCAGCTGTTAAAAAAACACACGAGATGATTTACAAAAGAAAAAAATCATTACATATTGCTTCTTGTGAAAAAAGGGAAAATCTAGTTAAACAGCAACTAAACATCTAAAAGAAGCTAAGCTAATAAATGAGACAAACTGAAGACTTCGAAGGAAAATATGGAAATGTTTTGAAAAATTGACAAATAGATATGGGGAACTGAGTTACGATCTAACATTCAGCATAGAACTGTAGAACGGGTGCTCTAAGATTTCAGTTTTACACATATTACCCTATTTGCCATAATATGCCTTAAACTTTTTGAATCTTTTCAGCTGATATTCTAATTTTAAAGTTTTAATCATTTTTGTTTCATTGTAAAAAAAATTGTCTCAACGGTTTATCAAGTTTCGGTTTTAATTCCAAATAATTTAGAGCACAACAAGAAGAGATTTTTATGTATAAAAAATTATTTAGAAAAATTAGCATGTCTTTATAGCATTCTTAAATCATTATCACGCGTTAAATTCCAAAAAGAAACATTTATTATTCTATTAATATCTTAAATGAAAATAAGTTCATAAATAAGAATTAAGATTTTCATTGACGTAATGACTTAATAGAGCAAATTAAAAAAGTAGTGACGAAAGAAGCCAGTAAAATTATAAAAATGAACCGCTTTAGCCCGTACCTATGCTCACAAAGTGGAGAAATAAATTGGCGAAATCGATACAATCGATGATGCAGGGGGACTCTGGCAAAATTTTATTATGTGATAATTTTCGGGAATGCAGTACGATGGGGGGCGCAAATGACCACTAATAAAGTATATAGAGGTCATGAGCTTTCATATGAAATAAAAATTGGACACTGGTTGGGCCGGGGTACCCTTTCAAGGTATTGTGGGGTCCCTAGAGACAGCCAATTCCCACGAGACCACGAGTGACCAGACCTCCAACGAACTAGTCGAAAGCGAAAGGAGAAAGGAAGCCGTGATATCGTAAAAACGATCCTGTATTACATAACCCGTAGGGGTTGAAGGGACCGTGCCGAGTGACCGTTGGGAAACCACCCAGGTTGACCGCCAAATGAACTCTTTGCGTTGTGGCTCTTTCCAATGACGAAACGGGAAGGGGAGGAAATGTTTGTGGTTGGTTAAATTGTTCGTCACCCAGACAAATAATGGAAACTTATCCTTTCGGCCACGCCTCAGCAGAGTCAAAGGTGTTCTTAAGCTGGAATTTGGAAGACGAGTGGGATTCGAGATTCGAAGACTCGGAGGGAACTCGGAGACCCGAGACTGAAGAGGAGATTGAATTCGGAGTCTGTTTCCGATTCAATTCTCGTGATCGATAATTTTGAAGTCAGGTCTCAGCTCGAGACTCTGTACTTGAACGGACCTTAGTCCGTGGAAAACCGATAGCCAATCCTTGTCTGAATAAGCTCTTAGAGAGCTGGAAAGCATCTGAGGAATTCTTCGGAATTTGTCTCAAAAAGTGAACGTGCAATACTTCACTGTCATTTACCTACCTCGGTAACCGATATAACTCTTTGGAAGTTATAGCAACTATTTGAGCGGTCAAATCCCTAAAATCACTATTTCCGGCCATCGGACATCGAACTCGCCATGAGTAGAACTTTATTGAACTTATCAGTTTCCTTACGAGTAGACTCACGTCTAAACTGCGATTGATTCCAGTTTGAACTTTGGAACTTTGACTTACGCAATCTCATCCTGAGTTAGGCAGAATTTATGATTGATATTAATTTTGTACAATTCTTGTAAATAGTTCAAAAACCAAGAAGCTTTAATTAAAATTCATATCCTATATTGCTGTGTCTTGTGATATCTAATCATAACTCAGTATCACTGGGCTAAGACCCTACAGTATTTGCCCATGGAGAGAGAGCAGTGAATTAGGGGCCGTTCAAATATTACGTAAGCATGTTTTTGGTAATTTTTGACCCCCTCCCTCCTTGTCAGCAAAAATGAGCAAATCGCAAACCCCCCTCTTATAATTACGTAATCAAACTGCTTCCCCACGTTCATTTTTTTACAAAACATATGACAGTAATAATCGAATTTTAAAAATTTTAGGACTTAATTCAAATAAAAAAACTCTAACTCGGCTTAAAATGAAAAAAAATGCAAGTTTAATTTCCTTACAATTTTGTTTAAGCAAATTTCTTAGTTTATCATAATTTTAAAAGAACATAACTATATTTTAAATTTAATTTTGCACATTCCATCATCTATTCAGATGCTGACCAAGGTTGCTCAAGCCATTTTTCCATATCTGTTATTATATTGCTTTCCCCCTTCTGTTACTACTTCATCGCTTTCTTCTCGGAAGGAATCTTGATAAACTTCTTCTTCGTTAATTTTTCACAATTGCCCCTATACTTTTTAAGCATGTGACAAAAGGACTAAACTTTTAGTAATCACTTTTGTATCAGAAACGTAAGTTGTTATGTGAAGGTAAATGAAAACTTTCTTTTCCAATATAGCTCAAAACACTTTTATAACTGCCAATTACACTATCGTAACTACAAAAATTTGAAAGGTAACAATCATTGCAATATGTAAAATATTTTAAATCTAAAACATAATAAGTGGAAAAAAATTAAATCTTAGATTGGTGAATGATTCATTTTTAAAGTATTTTCATAATCTATTATTGTTATTTCTTATTTAATTTTTTTATTCAAAACGCTATGTCGAATTCGAACCACTTAATTTCCGAGATTATTACTTTTGAAAATTGAAGAATACTTTCATTTTAAGATTGCATTAGAAAAGATCATTTATATATTAAATTATAGAAAGATGTTAATTTTAACACTTTATTACATATTACTATTGGATGGTGGGTTGATAATTATAAAACGTTAATGCAAAGTAGGTGCCCAATGTTAAAATTTAGATTAACATATATATATATATTAATTATCAAATCAATACTGGGTGCTGAAATATAAAATTCAATAATATGCAATTCTAGCTATACTCTTATAAATCACGTACCTCTGCAGACCTGAAAAAAACTTGGCCGCTAAATTAATTTGCTGAAAACACCATTAGTACATTGCGCTAAAACAATTAAAGAAAAACAAAGTTTTTAAAATTTAAATACTTTTTATTTAACAATTTTTTATATTGAATTTATTACTGCCACAAAATTAGACAAATATAAAATTGATGCACAGAACTGAACATATATTAACCAAAATAAAAAATTGTAGCCACACACACACACACACACACATATATATCAGCACTGCAGGCCTAAAAATTGCAACTTAGTACACTAAGTAAAAACAACCTAAATTCGAAAAAGATATATTGATGACTATTCTGTGCCACATATCAAAACGTCTTGAATTAATGAACACACTTCTTTAAATGAATCTGACTTGTATTCAACCTAGAATGATACTTGAAGCTCTCTCATGTACACTTTCATTTTTGCATCAGCAACTTTAGACGTGCACCACTCACTCAAAAAAAATTGGAAAAGCCGAAGACGGGAAAACACACACAGCAGAACTTGTAGCGTAAAACATGATCATGGAGCACCAATTTATATTCATTTTCAGCACACAATATTGCGATGAAACAGAGAAATGCTGAAGGTATAATACAAACTGCAGACTTTGAAAGAGGTGATACGCACTCATTACTCAGGATCACTGATGAGAAACAGTGTTCATGCCACCAAGTAGCAGAGTTTTTAAAATAAGGAAGCAATCACTGCTTTCTTTTACGGACAGCATTTTAATTCACAGATTGTTCTGGAATTGCACTGTAGAAGAAAATACCTTCATTACATTTAAAATTTTTCATCACAGTGGTTTCGTATACTGTTTCCTTAAACGAATACCAACGAAAAAAATACTTCAGCTTCCGATCCAAAAGATTCAATGAAAAATTATTAACGGAAAAATTAAGCCCCCAGAGGAAAAACGGCCCTGGGGCCCGCAGCTGCAACAAACACCGACCACTCGTTCTGTCAAGCACAAAAGAATTCAAATTACATAACGGAAAACGCTTCCGGTTAGAGACGCCAAAGCCTAATAACGCAAAAATTCCTACGCGAACCAAGATGGCGAGTAAATAGTCCCGTTGAAAAATTTTATTTATAAATTAATAAAGTTGAAACATTAATGGAAAAGACATCAAAAGTTAAGACAATTAATATTTAAGTCGAATACAAAGTAAATAATTAAGAACAATTTAGATATTTAATAAAACTGCTAAAAATTACCGTTTGAATTTCAAAAGTTGTCAGAGATGCCACACGAGCTAAAAGAAACTTTGGTGGCGAAGATTTAAATAATTAAAAATACTGATAAAACCGAAAAATGTGTAGATGCAATTTTTGCAATCTAACAATTACAATGTCAGTATACTTTACATATTTTAATAAATGTAGCGAATATTAACAAGAATAAGTAAAGTTATTTCATACCAAGTTAATTATAAATTTAAAGTTATGATAAAATATGCTTAAAATTTTAAGAATTGATTATAATTACCTTTATAAAATAATCAAGAAAAAACTGATTTCTTTTTTGTTACCTTTCTCAGTTCTTCCTCAGCTCTGTTTAACACTAACTCCTCTAGCTCTTTATCATTTTTAGAAGAATTTTTATACTGCCGCCACACATCATTAGTTTTACATTGAATATCCTTCAAAGATCCTTTCTTTGAATATTCTTCGTGATGAAGACTTTTTGAAACTTTCAAAAAAGTTTATACAATATTTCTCGAAATGAAGACATATTTCCGATTTGACTTGTTTTATGTACTGTGCGGTTTTAAAAACTCCCGAGACACCAGACAGTAGTAGAGCTGTCGGCCACTATGGTTACGAGGTTCAATCACTTCAGAGAGGGGTGTGAGGTGATTAGTTTGGTTTCGGAATAAATTGGTTGAAGAATCTTTCGTGAAAACGAACGAAAAATTGTGCATAATGTTGTCGACGGAAAACAACATCATTAAGATCAGAAAAGATCAAAGAAGAACAATATTATTATTAAGCAACATCGAAGAAAAACAACGCATAATAGAAAGAAAAAAATAGTATAAAAACAATCAAAACATTTTTCATTTTCGTTATCTAAATAATGAAAAAAAAATCATCAAAACAATTATCCACTTAACTCTCATCGGATATTAACAGTTATGAAATTAATTAGTGAAAAAACATTCCAGAGAAGAAACGAAAAAGATACAATGACCTACTATTGTTAAAAGAAACTATGAGAACCCATGGGTAAAAAAAATCGTCAAGTAATTAGCAAACTTAATGTCTACGTAGGATTTGTGGTTTGAGAATATTCGGTATTTTATTTTATTTCCGCTTTCAATGAAATTGCTTTTTTTCAGTACATAGATAAGAAGATGTATTGTTTAGCAACGGATTCGGAAGCCCTCCGCGCCGGCGGAGTTATTTTCATCAAAATAGGGGGGAAAGTGGAGAATGGAAGGCTAATGTTTACATTTTACTGAGCGTCATCTAACAAAGAACTCCGGAAATGAGCTCATATGACTCATTTACTGACACCCCTTTCTGGTGTAAAATCATCCAAAAGTGGTAGCCTCGGGTAAGTTGCTAAGCAGTAACTTCAAACCTGACTAAGAGTATATATTTTTTATACACGAAATATTCAATGAGTTTCAAGTTTGTTGTAACATGTTTATCTGTGCTTGCTTCGAAACTCGTATACAACATATTGGTCCCTTTCATTCCAATCTCATAATTGGAAATAGTGGCAAGTTCTCAGAAATAAGCCTCATGCATCAAACATTATTGAGCTGTCACCTCCAGCTATAGAAATAAAGAAAAGGTACTATTATCCACTGTGTTCAATGAACATTCATCCTATCTGTCTTTTATGTTTTTCTTGTGTGGTTAAAATGCTTAACCTCAGAACATCATTGAAAAAAAAATCAAATTTAATTTTCTTTTGCCAAATTTAATTTTTTTCAAATTTAATTTTTTAATTAAATTATTTTTGCAAGCTATAAGAGATTTTCGGAAATAAAGTGATTTTAATATCTTACGTAAGCATCACTCATATCCCGCCTCCCCCCTTGTCAGCAAAAATAAGCAATCCCTCCCCCCTTAGGTGCTTACGTAATATTTGAACGGCCCCTTAGTGTTTTCGAGATGGCTCTCAATAATAGAGGGAGGTGTGGGAGGGACAGGTGGCCATTGATGATGTTTTCAGAGGTCATGAACTTACACATGAAATAAAAATTGCCGAAATCTTTCTTGCGGTTGGAGCTGGAAGACTCGCTCTCTGGTTTTCCAATTATTTTAAATATATAAATAATAATAAACATTGAAGAAATAATAAAAAATACAAAAATACTAACTATATTGTTGATAAATTGTCTTAAGGTACAACTTACCATGAAAAAATGATCCATCTCAAATATGTGGCGCAGACTTCCCATGATTTGCACTTGTATATACGGATGAATGAGGTAGGCAATGAAAGTTAGTCTTCCCAATGGAATGAAGATTTTCCATGATAGGATGTAATTTATGACACCTAAAAGAAACAGAAATTAGTTCATATGAAAAAAATTAACAGCTGGCCTAAAGAGACAACTTTGTTGATTGATTTTTTAGATTAACATCTTAGTTTGAAGGCACTTCAGGTGCATTGGGAACGGATGTCGTAATTCAGAGCTAATCCTACCTGTTAGTTTAGTTCAGTTACATTTATATCCTGTTTTGAAGCAACGCGAGGACAATTTTGGGACGGACGTCATTATTTTGAGCCTTGGTCAGGTGACGAGGACCACGCCTGAGCTTCCGGGAGTGCGTTTGACCCCCTACGTATAATGTAGCGTACACCAGGCCCAATACACGACGGATCTTCAGTGGAATCGGGTTTCGAACTAGGAACCCTTTCGGCGCCGAGGCCGGTACCTTACCACTAGGCCACCGCGGCATTCTGATCTCTTGGTAAAACTATATTTGGAAGTTTAATTCTGATTTATAAATAGATGGATTATCCTTCCCATTCATGGTTGTTTTAACATGAACGAAAGTTCATTCTCCTCGCGCCCACAGTATGTCTGGACAATTTCATTCATTGCTTTCACACACGGAATTTTTGTTTTGAATGTAGAAAACAATGTAGTAAAAAGAGGGTTTCGTCTATCGCGATTCGTAATACTAACGTCTCTCCCTGCTAAACGGAAATCATGCAAAACATTTACGGAATACTACAGCTCCTACTCTTGTTTGATTTTCGATATAATGTTGGCATTTACGATGCGATATCAGCATCTGTTTGTTTGTGTCTGTTAAGTTGTCGTTATGTGCTAATAAATGTTCTTTGTTACAAGAGTGAATCTTCGCATTAGTGTAGATATGCTGCTCACATACAGTGATCTTCTTAGTCGCTCCAGTTTGTACCGTTCCGAGATGGAATACTGAACTAGATAGTTGCTTTGGTATACCCATTTCGAATAAATATACGTGCATTATATTTCTGGTTTTTTCTTGTTAACCCGTAGCTTAAATTTTTCAGTATTTTAATTTAAAGGTATAAAAGTTCTAATAGCAGTTCCCAGATATAGTTTCGGCCATAGGGTTTCTCCCATTATTCTAGGTAAAGAAAATACTTCATTTCTTGCACTGAAGAGTATCTGAGATACAAAAAAAAATCCCTTTTCGGCAAGCTTGAAGGCAAAGGTAGATTCCTTTACGTTAATGTTACAAAAGTCATGAAATATTACATATTGATCAATACAGACATAGCCAATAGGGTGGATCGAAAATTCAAAGTGTGGGTAAAATAATCGGCATAGGGTGCAAAAGTTGTCTTTTAAGTGTATTAGCATACATGCAAAATTTTTTCAACTTTGTTTAATATCTTCCGGTGCCCCAAGACGCTTAAATATTTGCAAAAAAACGAATTTTATGCAAATTTCGAATTAAATATCAAAAATTAAAAATGTGTTAAAGAAACGATTTTACAGGGAGAAAAGTAGAGGAAAGGGCGAAGGAATGATAAAAATACCAAAAAAAAAATCGGAAAATTATCGTAATGAAAAAATATCGTGTTTGTTCGATATCACATTTTGTAAGTGTACAAATTTCGATGCATGTAAATGCCAAACATACATGAAAATTCTACTTGCTGAGTTATTGTTTATAAAAGATCAAATATTAGAAAGGAAAATGGTTATTGGAGAAGTGGACGTAATTACTACTGAAAAAAAGAGAAAAGGAAAAAGAAAACAGATGGAAGACAAAAGAATAAAACGTAAAATGATTAAAACAGATGCTGATGCTGCTCATGCTCAATCATTGGAGCTACTTGAGCTCAACACTATGTCTTCGTCCTTGTATACAGATACGGATGTAATTACGTTGGAATATCAATCATAAAATCGTTTAGATTTCCCTACCTTAGCAATGGTATATGATTGATATGGAATTTCAGATAGAGCAGCTGCTTCATTTGCCAGTGCTGTTTTACAAGACATTGGAATTGGACACGAAGGAGAGGCTTCGCATGTGGTAGATCGCAAAAAAATTCGTAGACAACGTAAAAAGCTTTAAAATTCAGTTGCAGAGTCTACTAAGTTAACAGTGTCTTGATTTCTTTTAATCGGATTATATTTCGATGGAAGAAAAGACAACACAAAAGTGTTAATTAATAAGGACACAAAGTACTACCCAAAGACCACGAAGGAGGAGCATCATACTCTTGTAAACGAACCTAACTCTGTGTATATCGGACATGTTACTGCTGCAGCAGGAGGAGCTAAAGCCATAGAAGAAGCAAAACTCAATTTTTTTGCATCAAATAATCTGTAATTAAATGGGCTAACAGTAATTGGATGCGATGGAACAAATGTTAATACTGGGCACAGGGAAGGTATTATTCGCTTGATATAACTGGCCTCAATAGACCATTACAATGGTGAATTTGTTTGCTTCAAAAAAATGAGTTACCTCTCCGTCATCTACTAAATTCTTTGGATGGTGCAACAACTCATCCTAAAGAATTTTGTCGACCAATTGGTAAAGCAATCAGAACCTGCGAGGTAATTTACCGAACCTGTAGCTAATTTTTCTTCTATAAGTGTGGAGAATATGCCACATAATATAGATAGAATGGTTCTCAACAATGATCAGCAATATCTATATGATATTTACCAAGAGATATCACGTGGTGAATGTTATTCTGATCTGGCATTAAGAAAGCCTGGTCCAGTTGCTCACTCAAGGTGGCTAACAATTGCAGGTAGAATTTTAAGGTTGTATGTGGTCACAGAAAAACATCTGACAATCTTATCATGCAACATATATTATGAAGGTGTATGCAACTTGTGTATGGTTCCATGTCAAGACAAAGCCCTCCATAACAGAAGGAGCGCTGCATATTTGGAGACTTATTTCATTTTTTAGATATTTGGAACCCAATTTAAAAAATATAGTACACACTTTTATTCAACGAAATAGCTTCTTTTGTCATCCTGGAAATTTGCTATTGTCAATGCTCACAGATAGCAGAGAGAATATAAGGTCTTTAGCACTACGAAAACTAATTTGTGCTAGAAATGAAAACAGAGGATTATCAGAATAAGAATTTTTCAAGTACCAAAAAATAGACTTTAAACCAAAGGAATATTTTGCACTTATTAAGTGGAAACGAGTTGAACCTTTTGAACCACCTCTTTTGATGATTGTGTCATTTAAAGAAATTGAGGCCATGGCAAAAGTTTGAAAAAAGGAGGAATGATCAAAATATCCATGCCATACCCAAGCTGTAGAAAGATGTTTTCGCTTAATGTCTGAAGCGTTGGAAAGTGCATAAGAAGAAGAGAAGAGACACGGCTTTATATTGAATAGGATACAATCAAGAAATCTTATCAAGCATTATAATACCAAAAAGGATTACATCCTTTAGAAATATGTAAACCTACAAACTAATAGAATTAAAAAAATCTATGATGCAAGTTCACTTTTCATAAGTTTTGTGATTTATTGCTTTACTATTAAATTTATGCTCCATGTATTATCATAAAATTATAATTATTTATAATTTTATACTTTAATACTTGAATAATCTGACAATTTTTCAAATATTTTTCATAATTCACAATTTTTAATAGATATTTGCAAAAATGTCAATTTTTAACTTTTTGGGGACTTTTGGGCCACCAGAAGGTATGAATAAATTTTCATAATTATAAAAAAACGTAAATTAATATACCCAAAACAAAACTTTCTTACCCGGCGCTAAAGGAAATTTTGAAAATATTTTTTTATAAATTTCCAAAAAAATGTCATTTTTAACTATTTTTGGGGTACTTGGGGCACTGGAAGATATGAATGGATTTCAAAAATATATATATATATGTAAACTAATATACTTAAGAGACAACCTTCCCACCCCATGCCAAAAATAATTTCAAAACAAAACAAAAAAAATTGTAAATTTTCATAAAAAATTCAATTTTTAACTATTTTTGAGGCGCTTGGGGCACCGGAAGATATAAATGAATTTCAATAAAAAAATTATATAAACTAATATATTTAAGACACAACTTTCCCGCCCCATGCCAAAAATAATTTCGAAAAAAAATTTTTTTCCTATACTTTTCGATCCACCCTAATAGCCAATGACTTTATTATTTCTTCACATTGCAATATTTACGCTGTGATTCTGTTTTCATGTCATTTAATTTTTTACTATATCAAGGTTTTATCATTCCATTTTTCATTCCAAAATGTTATACTAGATTTATTGGTCAGAAAATTGGCCAATTTTTTTTATATCCCAACACATTATCATTCAACACGTAGGAATCATAAAGAAATAAATATCCCAGCAGCTCAAATATCCCCTAGCTAACATTAAGCCAGCCTATCTGAAATAGTAGCAAGAAACTGACACTTGACCCGAATGAAGAAAGTCTCTAGATCAGTTTATTTAATCTAGCTTACCATATAATTGTGAGAACATTACTTTGTCATATGGTAAAATCACATGACATGAAACATTTAAACATTACTAGAATGGGCTCATTTACAGAACTCCCTGGTTACAGGGATAATAGTCATTAAATTCTTAACACATAAGAGAATAAAAATTATAAACATTGTGAGTTCCAAATTTAACACGTATGTTTAAAGCATAGGATATCATTGCAGCCACTTTGAACTGGAAATTTAAATCTCCATCGACAGTTAAAAGTAAATGCTCAGGCAGAAAACCCCAAAACAATTTTAAAGTTAATGAGATATTTTTCAATATAAAAAAGGATAAAGGGAACTATCTATCTATCTAAGGGATATATCTATCTTCTTTGGCTATTGTATATTAAATTTATTAAACAAATCTTGGTGCAGCCAAGTTTAGTTAAATATGAAATTAAATTAATCTGTCAAATTAACTAATTATCAAATTAACTATTAAAATTAACTGTTTAATTAATTAAAATTGACTATTTACTTAAATAAAATTAAATATTTAGTTAATTGTAACGATATCTTCACTAAAATCTTTTTTATGGCTCATAGTAAATGCCAGTAATCTTAATCTTGTAATGATCTAATAATTATCTTAATTTAAATAAAAGTTATTGTGTTTGTATGTATTCTCCACATCTCCTAAACCACTGGACTGATTTCAACCAAACTTTGCACACTTTTTATTTAAGACAAGAGAAAGTTCACCTTAACTTTTCAAAGCCCAAAATTTCCTTACAATTTCTGTTAATTAAAAATTAATCAAGGCTTTTTTCCACTATATCTTTGGAAATCATTATCTCACGAAACTATTTTTACACCTTATTTTATTTTAAATAAAATTTGCATTTCAGTGACAAAAATTTCATTTAAATACAATTTGTTTCTCTCATTTTTATATTTTTTCAAAATTAATTTTACATTGAATTCGTAACAATATTCTTTATTGTTGAAGAACAAGAATAATACGAATATATATAGTTGCCAGAATATATTCACAGAATTCTGGACTAATGCTAAAAGAAAATTTTTTAAGTAGACTATTAGCCATTTATATCTTGACCTAATAATGATTGATTTATTTTCATTCTTTAAATTAATGAATAGTATAATAAAATATTTATTGAAACCTTTCTTTTTTTACTTTAGTAATTGTTAACGAAATTTGAAGTACCTATATAACAAATAATAATTTATGGAGAAAACAACTGTTTTTAAAAATCGTTTGTTTCAATTGATATTCTCATTTTAATTAAAATCGTTTCAGATCAGAAAAGGAATTTGTGTATTATAATTTTTATACAATAATAGTTTTTACATTAAAAATATTAGACATGAAAGCATTTAAATCCGGATCAAAGCTAAGTATATCAGCTTGTTTATCGTACAAAAAGTAAAAGTGAATGCGGCTGATGGAGCACATAACTTCTAAGTAATTCTTGCTGTCAAAATCTTTCAATATAAAACTAGTTTGTTGTGATAAAGTGATAATTCCCCTAATTGAAATTTTCTTTCTATCTTCAATCGTAACGGAGCTATGGGGAAAAGATAAATTGGGGGGGATTGAACATCGCTTTTCAGATCATAACTTCTAAGCAATTGTAGCTGTCAAAAAACTTTTAATATAAAAGTTGTTCGTTATGATTATGTGATAATTCCCCTAATTGAAAGTTTCTTTCGATCTTCAATCGTAACAGAGTAATGGGGAAATGATAAATTGAGGGGGCTGGGGAATTGAATATCGCTTTTCAGCTCATAACTTCTAAGCAATTTTAGCTGACAAGAACTTTTAATATAAAAGTTATTCGTTCTTATAAGGTGATAATTCGCCTAATTGAATTTTTTTCTTATCTTTAGTCGTAACAGAGTTATGGGGAAATGTTAAAATGGGGGAGGGGATTGAGAGTGGAATTTTAGCTCATAACTTCTAAAAAATTGTAGCTATCAAAAAAGTTTCAATACAAAAGTTGCTTATTATAAAGAGGCAATAATTCGCCTATTTTGAGTTTTCTTTCTATCTTCAATCTTAAAGGAATTATGGGAAAATGAAATTTTCAGTCCCCCACCATTTCCAGGCCCAATTAGCTGGTTAGCCCATCTACAAACTCGGTCGATATTTTCACCGAACTTACAACATATCCCTCGCCGGTTAAAATCTAATCAAAATTACTCTAGTTATCGTGTTCACAAGATAACATGGGCAAAAGCATTATATATATGTCTCTACTAATGATAAGGAAAGGAACATTTCGCCCTCTATTCTCATAAGAATTAGAGCTACAAGAATGAAAGCGGGTGGAAGAGACTGCAAATGACGAGAGCTTTCCAACAAGGGGTAACATGCATAGGTTAAAACGTACTTTAAGTTAGGGGGAGAAGAGGGGTTGGGAGAAATCACTTTTCAGCTCATAACTTCTAAGAAATTGTAGCTATCGAAAAAGTTCAAATTCAAAAATTGTTTGTTATGATAAGGCAATAATTCGCCTATTTTGTATTTCCTTTCTATTTTCAATTGCAAAGGAATTATGAGAAAATGAAAATTACTACCCCCTCCATTTCCATCCCCTTTGAGCTGGATAGCCCATCTACGAACTCGACCGATATTTTCAATATCCTTACAACATATCCCATGCTCGTTAAATTTACATCAAAATTACTCCAGTTATCGTGTTCACAAGATAACATGGGAAAAAGCGTTATATATACATATATATATATATATACTGTGGCGAATCCAGGGGGGGCTATCGGGCTACAGCCCCCCCCCAGAGCCAAGCCAGAATTCTTGATTTTATTTAAGATTATTACAACTGTTTTTTCTTAATTTCCCTCTTTTTAAAAAATAATAAAAATATTTCAACATTGCTTCCTGGCTTGACAGGCTCAAAAATTTTCCTGATTTTGTAGTCATTCGATTCGTACTTGTAGCTTTGAAGCGGTCGAATACACTTTTTGGCTAGTTATTTCATTGTAATTTTTTATCGAAAGTATTGTATTGATTTTTATGATTCTTATTGTCAGGTGAGTAAAGTCTGTAAAATTAAAGTGTTTTGGTTCACTTTAGCCTTGAAGTTTGACATTCATCACGGCGATACAAAGTTTTTATGACCTCAGCCCCCCCCAGACCCGAATCCTAGATTCGCCACTGTATATATATATATATATGAAAGATCAGGCTTTAAAAAGGTGAAAGGCAGTCCATTGTCATCAAGGAAGAGACGATATTTGTTTAAATCTTCTTTTATTTAGGCATCAGGCATTATTTCTTCATAGGTAAAGTATTTAATTTTTACGAAGCTCCATGACCAGAATTCAGAAGTTTACGCCGAGCTGCGCGTTGTTGTTGAAAGCTTACATGCCGGCGTGAAAAAGGGCAGAAAAGAATGCGCAGAACGCTTAAGTACCCAGAAGAGGGATTTTCCCCTTTAGAACTCGTGATTTGAAAAGAAAGTTGTAGTGCGTTAAATATGATGAAAGTGGAAGTATTTAAAATGAGGTATCGTTAAGATTATTTAGGAAAGTTAAAAAATTAAAATATCACAATTTCCCCCCTCCGCAAGAGTCGTACGACAGCAGGGCCCTTGCTATCGCAAATCCTGCGAAGTTGGACAAGTTACCTTTAAAATATTATTAAAATTTTGATAAATTGCTTTTAGACTACTTTTAAAATTTGGATAAATTACTGGTCATGGGCTTGAATTTAATAATATTAATACTGAATATTCAAAAAGATATAAAAATAATTTCAAATGTACCTCATAGAAACAGAAATATGAAAACTAAAGTAAATTCTTATAATTCTTGGATCAAGTTCTTGATGCTTCTTAGTACACGTAAAAACTCTATATATAAACAAATAAAAAAAATTTATATATAATTCTAAAATATAAATTGTTTTTTTTTTAGAAATCAGGAAATTTATAAGTTCGTAAGTGTCGTAATGGTAGTATGGCAATTAAAAATTATGACAGTTTATTTTTTATAAAGTGAAGAATTTTCTGTTTAGGAAGAAATACATGATGGGACATTATAGCCTGCAGAGATGAGCACTTTTGGTTCTGATGGTCAAACTCTGTGCTAATCCACATCGCAAAATCTCCTGAGAAAGTTCTTTTTGTTTATTATCAATCTAACTACACTCGCAATCTGTTATAGCAGTCGAAAGTACAAAAGCTGATCTTCCGAGACCTCAGAATGGAGGGAGTTGGTTTTTTTTTTTTTAAATGAATGATTTTGTTTCTCTGAGTAGAGTTAAATTTGCTTTATTTACTTTTCTTTTAAGTCATGTAATATAAATTATTTGCCATACTCCAACAACACATATAAATCTGATTTTATGTAAAATTAAATTATGAATCAACTAAAATTTATGGGAATTTTAGAACTTCCAGCATTTCAAACATTTTGATTTATAAATCATTTAAAGGCCATTTTCTAAAAATAATAAACACTTCTTAGTAGAAAATATTATATTCAATTTTGCATAGTAATTCACCACATTTTTTAATATTATTATTTGCTCTTCTCAATAAAACATTATACCTACCTCAACATTTATCAGAGCACTGCTATCAGCAAAATAAATTTCAAAAATAAAAAATTTCACTTTTTAAATTAATGTCAAAAATCAATATATGAAATGAAACATATGATTAAAAACATAATAAAACCTAACTTTTAAAATCAATATTTTTTTGTAAAATATCTTATATTCAACATGAATACCTTAAATTTCAAAATTTAATATGGACACTGTAACATTAGTTTCAAATCAAAACCACTTTAAAATTTTTTTCTTTTTCAAATGAAATTTCATATCAATTTATGATCAATCACAAAATATAATCAATACTTAATTAATTGCACTTTTCAAAAATTACTGAATCATATTTTTTAAGCACAACTGAAAATCAATACATAAAAACACCAAATAAAATTTTTTTTTTCAAATATAAAACCTAAAATCAAATAATAATCAAAAGTAAATAATCAAACAATTAACGATTAAAAGTTTTTTTTTTTGGTGCACCACGTCGAGGAATTCCAGAATTTATTTGTAGATTTTATTTGAATCAGCTGCAGTTTTTTTGAAACCGAAAACACAGGGATAATTCATGATTCTCGAAAACATTCATTTTTGATGAAAAAAATAAATCTGAAAACACTTTTGAAGAATAAATCACACATTAGAAAATGGAATTTGTCGAGGAAAACACATGTTAAATTTTTCTTGCAGATTTAAAATATTGCAGACACTTATTAGAAATGAACTCGATACTTGAAGAAGGCACTATGGAATTTTTCAACATTACAACTAGAATTGCAGAACTTTAAACTTCCTGGATGTGGACGATACAATTGATTTTATAGGTAAATTCTTTTCATGGAGTACTTTTTAGCAGTAGGAAACTTCGATCATGAAACAGTCATCTTTCACTATCCACGGGGTCTACACGAAGCAGGAGCATTTATCCCTGTCGACTAAATGAAAGATCAGGCTTTAAAAAGGTGAAAGGCAGTCCATTGTCATCAAGGAAGAGACGATATTTGTTTAAATCTTCTTTTATTTAGGCATCAGGCGTTATTTCTTCATAGGTAAAGTATTTAATTTTTACGTAGCTCCATGACCAGAATTCAGAAGTTTACGCCGAGCTGCGCGTTGTTGTTGAAAGCTTACATGCCGGCGTGAAAAAGGGCAGAAAAGAATGCGCAGAACGCTTAAGTACCCAGGAGAGGGATTTTCCCCTTTAGAACTCGTGATTTGAAAAGAAAGTTGTAGTGCGTTAAATATTATGAAAGTGGAAGTATTTAAAATGAGGTATCGTTAAGATTATTTAGGAAAGTTAAAAAATTAAAATATCACACATATATATATATTAATTATTAATTATATATATATATATATATATATATATATATATATATTATTGTTGTTATTAGATATATATATATATTGGAGTATATTTATATACATTATATATATATTTGGGTTCTAGGGGTCATGATCGGTGGAGATCTGCAGAAATTTTCAGAAAGTCGTGTCATGAGAAACATTGCAATAGGTAGACTTCCTATAAGGAATCTACCTAAAAAGTCATCTCGTATTTTACACTTCAAAGATTTATAAAGAACGAATAATAAGTTCTCGACTAGATACC
This sequence comes from Araneus ventricosus, assembly GCA_013235015.1. Classification (NCBI taxonomy): domain Eukaryota; kingdom Metazoa; phylum Arthropoda; class Arachnida; order Araneae; family Araneidae; genus Araneus; species Araneus ventricosus. The sequence goes on along the minus strand of BGPR01009888.1, from coordinate 27,830 downwards.
TTATACCAGGGGTGGGGAACCTGCGGCTTTAAGGCCGCACGTGGCCTTCTTAAGTTTCTTATGCGTCCTTGCCAGTAATTTACAATTTGCATCGAAATATGTAATTGTCTTAAATATAATAATAATTACAGAGTAATAACCCTTAAGGTTCTGCTTGTGCTGCCCTTTGTTAACTGCCGAAATTTAATGAGGCCTTTCAGTGCAAAAAGGTTCCTCATCCCTGCCTTATACCATCTGACACATGAATATGTAATAATTGTCTGATGTGATGGCATATGAATTATCGGTTTACTATTAAAAAGAATGCTTAATATGGAAAACAATTGATAAAATCTTTTCTGTAAGTTAAACTGAAAATTAAGGGAGTAGTCTACGGCCATCCCTGAAACACACTGAAACGAGCTAGATATGGATTAACAAACCTCCTTGTCCGGTTGCACAGCACACAATCATCCATGCTATTCCCAGCGCCCAAGCAGTTCTGTGGAAAGAAGCATACAATATTCCAGCAGCAAGGTTTATCTCTTTTCCGCTGTTCCAATTGTATACACCGTACACCGTGGAGAAACAACAGATGAACGCAGCAACCCAACCGATTATTTGTGCAGCCTAGAAGAGTTTAAAATTTCGATAAAAAAAGAAAAAAGTACAAGGAAATAGAAAAATAATATCAGAATTACAAATCTTATCATCCAAAAACTTGTTACATTTATCCTCATTATTCTTGTGTAACATTTGTGAAATAAAATAAATGTTTGTTCTGATCATCACATCTCCTCAGAAACTAGTTTTTAGAATGTCAGGATTTTTTGATTATATTAATGAATTTGTCTGCTTTAAGAAAAGCTACATTATTGTTTAGCAACCGATTCCGAAACCCTCCGCGCTTCTGCGCATGCGCCGGGCAGAGTTATTTTCATCAAAATAGGGGGAAAGTAAAGAATGGAAGGGTAATGTTTACACTTTACTGAGCGTTATCTAACAAAGAACTCTGGAAATGCGCTCTTATGACTCAATACCTGACACCCCTTTCTGGTGTAAAATCGTCCAAAAGTGGTAGTCTCGGAATCCGTTGCTGAAAAGTAATTCAGACTTTCATCCCTAATGGTTTCGAATCTACATATTTTAATGAATTGAAGAACTAGAAATAAAAACTGGCAATAATATTCATTTTTGCAGGAGACAGCTCCTCTCCATTTCCACCTTATATGTGTTTAAAGTCTTAACATTGAAAGTCCTTTAACTCATGGACTAATGGATGGTCCCAGTCCTCCATGACGAACAGTTTTTAACTTGAATGTATATCTTTTGCACGAAGAAGAGATGCATAAAGAATGTTGCGTACATATGGATAAGTGATTCATCTTATTAAAATAGAATTAAATTTGTCCTTTGACAAATCATTGACTAATGATCTAGAATTATTTGAAATATGTACGTGTAAGCAGTTAACTCAAATTTACTGTTAGATGTTTTTTTTTATTTTTCCTTCTTTCTAGTAGGACTCACTATAACAAAAAGAGAAAGGTTACAAAGCTTTACATGTCACTTTTATGACGCAATTCATACTTACCGCATTCATTTTCAAATTTGGTCTCGTGACTAACAGGTAACCAGCTAGTATTCCAACGCAGTAAGGTCCTATATGTGGGAACGGAATGAAGTACGAATACTTCCAATGTCTTGTTAAGTCCCTATAAAAAATTGGATTCTCATTTGAAAGTGGAAAATAATTTTTGAGGAAATACACAGAACAGTTCCTTTTTTTCTGGAGGAAATGTCTAAAAACACAGTCGGAGAATAGAAGAAATGCATTTCATTTCCTGTTTGATATTTGTCCTATATTTTATAAAGCTTGATATGAAGCCAACTTAATGTTTGAAGATGTTATAAATTTATTTAGCAACATAAATAAAAAATGTGCATGTTCACCATACAAGTGAAGAGAAAAATATAGAAAGCATTAAAAATTATATGTAATAAAAAATTACTACCCAGATATAAATGGTAATTCATATTGTTAAATTATTGCAATATAAGATTGATTTTATTTGAAAACTAGTATTTTCAAGGTGGTATTGAAACAAATTCGAATATTAATAATGACATCTTATTTACACACAAAGTAAGTAAAGCTAAATTACTATTGAGTATAACTACATTGTTTTTACAAGAACTAAGTACTTAGTATCAAAGATCCTTTCCTATAGAAATATCTTTCGTTCGTCATTCCTTGACTATACAGTTATTTAAATATTCCATCTAAAGTAACATTTAACAATTCTCTGCAAGAAATAACACCTCTTGATCAATTCAGTGAGCCATGAGGCGTAACGGTGACTGGGAAATATCTCGAATTTTTAACTCTAACGCACATTTCATTACGAAGTCGAGCTATAGAAGTTTACAAATAGATAGAACATAGCCAATATTTGCAATTATTGCTTTCTGAAAGAAGAAGAAAAAAGCTTAAACTGATTCAAATATTTCATCTTTAGAAAATATTGATTTCACAGTAGGCTTGACATAAAGTTTTCAATGAAATGTGTAAATCACTCTCGAACCCATTTATGGGAGTAGATTTTTTTTCCCCAATGGGATATGCAATGTAATTCAAACCCTCAGATACCGTCCACCACGGAGTCCAACAACAGAAAACAGGCACCAGCATTCCACTTTTCTAGCCTCTGCGTTTGACTTGGAGCCAGTCGCAGTGGCGAATATATGTTATAATTTTTTTTTTTTTTGGGGGGGGGGGCCCCAAATTTTAACAAGCTTAATGTTTTTTGCGGTTTTTTTTTTTTTTTTTTTTAAAGTAAACTATCATTCCATATTAAGGATAGTTTTCAAGGGGTTTTAAACAAAGTGTTGGGACTAAACAATCCAGTTATTATTTTTTGTTTTATGTTTTCAGATTATCTTTATAACTGAACTGAAATAATTCTTTATTATATGATTGCGCGTTGTTTTATAACACGCGCCTAGTGAACATTTAATTGTATTCGCGTTAATATTATTTTCCCCGCTCCCCTTACTTTTAGGTAGATTCCTTATAGGAACTCTACCTATTGCAATGGCAGCTTGGGATATGTTGTAGGGACAGTGAAAATCTCGGTCGAGTTCGTAGATGGGCTATCCAGCTCAAAGGGGGTGGAAATTTTTAATTCCTTTACAAATGAAAATAGAAAGAAAATTCAAATTAGGCGAATTATTGCCTTATAATAACGAACAATCTTTGAATTTAAACTGTTTCGATAGCTACAATTGCTTAGAAGTTATGAGCTGAAAAGTGATTTTCCCATCCTTCCCCTCATCTCCCCCTAACTTAAAGTACGTTTTAACCTAAGCATGTTACCCCTTGCTGGAAAGCTCTCGTCATTTGCAGTTTCTCCCACCCTCTTTCATTCTTGTAGCTCCAATACTTATGAGAATAGAGGGCAAAATGTTCTTTTCCTTATTATCAGTAATAGAGAAGTATATGCATAACGCTTTGGCCCGTGTTATTGTGTAAACACGATAACTAGAATAATTTTGATTAGATTTTAACTGCCGACGGATATGTTGTAAGTACGTTGAAAATCTCGGCCGAGTTCACAGATGGGCTAACCAGCTCAAAGGGGATGGAAATGGTGGGGGACTGAAAATTTCATATTCCCATAATTCCCTTACGATTCCAGATAGAAAGAAAATTCAAATTAGGCGAATTATTGCCTTATCACAACAAACAACTTTTGTATTGAAACTTTTTTGATAGCCACAATTTCTTAGAAGTTATGAGCTAAAAAGCCATTTTCAATCCCTCCCCAACCTGTCATTTCCCTATAGCTCTGTTACGACTCAAGATCGAAAACAAATTTCTATTAAGCGAATTATCACCTTATGATAACGAACAACGTTTATACTAAAAGTTTTTTGTCTGCTAGAATTGCTTATAAGTTATGAACTGAAAAGCGATATTCAATACCCCCCTCCCTCAATTTATCATTTCCCCACAGCTTCGTTAAGATTGAAGATAAAAAGAAAATTTCATTTAGGGGAATTATCACCTTATCATAACAAACTACTTTTATATTGAAAGTTTTTTGAGAGCAAGAATTACTTAGAAGTTATGAGTTCCCATCAACCGCATTCACTTTCACTTTTATACGGTATAATATTTAATTAATTTATGATTTAACAAAGATATTAACTATAAATTAATTAATTTATAGTTAATATCTTTGTTAAATTTTGTTAATTATAACTGTTAATTGATATACCTGGCTTTGCTCTGGATTAAAATGTTTTCATGTTTAATATTTTCAATGTAAAAATTACTATTGTATAAATATTATAATACACAAATTCCTTTTCTGATCTAAAGCGCTTTCAATTAAAATGAGAATATCATTTGAACCAGACGATTTTTAGAAACATCTGTTTTCTTCATACGTTATTATTTGTTATATAGGTACTTCAAATTTTATTAACAATTACTAAAGTCAATGAAAGGTTTTAATGAATATTTTGAAACAATTAAATTAACTAGTTAATTATTCATTAATTTAAAGCATGAAAATAAATCATAAGTTGGTCCTGATGTAAATTGTTAATCGTCTGGAATCCTTGTTCTTCAACAAGAATATTGTAACGAATTCAGCTTAAAATTAATTTTGAAAAAATAACTATTTAATTATTCATGAATTTAAAGTGTGAAAATAAATCAATAGCTGGTCCCGATATAAATTGTTAAATCGTCTACTTTTAAAATTTTCTTTTAGCATTCTTCCTTCTGGAAACAGTTCTTCGTATTATTTTTGATCAACAAGAATATTGTTACGAATTCAATTTAAAATTAATTTTGAAAAAAATATTAAAATGAGAGAAACAAATTTATGGAAATGAAAGACATCGCGGAAGAACGCCTTGCTTAATTTTTAATTAAGTGAAATTTTAAGCATCTTTTAGGCTTTGAAAAGTTGAAGGTGACCTTTCTCTTTTCTTAAATGAAAAGTTTGATTGAAATCATTCCAGTGGTTTAGGAGGAGATGTGGAACATACATACTTAGCCACAGTGACTTTTATTTAAATTAATATAATTTTTAGATAATATAAGATAAAGATTACTGGCATATAGTATGAGCCATGAAAAAGGTTTTAGTGAAATTTGGTAACAATTAATTTTTAAGTTTAATTAAGTAAAAAGTTAATTTTATTTAATCACATAGTTTTAATAGTTAATTTGATAATAGGAGTTTTGACAGAATACTTTTATTTTAACTAAACTTATATATTACCTAAACATGGCGGGACCATGATTTGTTTAATAAAATCAATATAAAGTAGCCAAAAATGATAGATATTTAAATAAGAGTTTCCTTTATCCTTTTTACTATTGAAATATATCTCCTTAACTTTAAAATTGTTTGGGATTTTCTGCCTGAGTATTTGGTTTTAACCGTCGATGGAGATTTAAATTTACTGTTCAAATTGGCTGCATTCATATCCTATGCTTTAAAAGCACGTATTAAATTTGCCACACACAATGTTTAATAATTTTATTCTCTTATATGTTAAGAATTTAGTGACTATTATCTCTGTAACCAGGGAGTTCTCTAAATGAGCCCATTTTAGTAGTAGGTATTTTATTTTTCTATGTCATGTGATTTTACCATATGACAAGGTATTGTTCGCACAATTATATTGTAACCTAGATTAAATAAATTAATTTTTAAATCTAGAGTCTTTCTTCATTCGTGCCAAGAGTCAATTTCTTGTTACTGTTTCAGATAGGCTGGCTTAATGTTATCTAGGAGATATTTGCACTGCTGAGATGTTTATTTCTTTATGACTCCTGCCTGTTGAATGATTATGTGTTGAGATATAAAAAATATTGACCAATGTACTGACCGATAAATCTATCATAACTTTTTGGAATGAAAAATGGAATAAAACCTTGATATAGCAAAAAATTAAATGACGTGAAAAGAGAATCACAGTTTAAATATTGCAATGTGTAGAAACAATAAAGTCCTTGGCTATGTCTGTATTGATCAATATGTAATATTTCATGACTTTTGTAACATTAACGTAAAGGAATCTATCTACCTTTGCCTTCAAGCTTGCCGAAAAGGGATTTTTTTATTTACTTAATATGCTAACTTTTTTAATAAAGATTTTTTTTCGCTGGTCCCAACAAAAGTAAATGTTATACAACGGAAAAGAATGTTGGTTTATTATTTTCGATCTATAAATACGGTGTCATAAAGTGAATACATAAAAAAAAGTTTGCCTTTTTATGTAAAGTTTACAAAACGAAGTCCAGATTTCTTGGTACACTAGCAAACTTATCAAGAACTTCTACATCTCTTATTTTAATGTCTCTATGGATCGAAAGTAATGCTAGCCCAGTAAGCCTACTTTCCGATATGGTATTTCTTAAGTAAGTCTTCAGTCTTCTTAAACTTGAGAAGCCTCTTTCTACGGTTGCAACAGAAGACGGCAGAACTGCTAGTAGTTTCAAGAGAATATAAATGTTGGGGAAGAAAGTCTTGTCACATTTTTTTAGAGAACTAATGGCTGTTTTGGGAAGATTTTCAGATTTTTCCAGACTCCACCTTTCTTTCCAGAATATAAACTCACTTTGCACGACCTCTTTATGTGACAAATCTTCTTCGTAGAAATTGAAAGCAGCTTCCAATGAATAAAAATCTGTTTTTGTACAAAATTCTGGAAGGATGTGTTGTATAGATGCAACTGTTTCCTTGTGAAATTCAAAGCGTTCCTTCAGTGAATTACAAAAATCATCAAGGTAAGGTACATAAACAGCTCGTCGATGGTATTCTTCTTCTGTGCTGTAAGGGACGTTGTTGCGGGCTGTTTGAAGGCGACAAACTCTTGGAATCTCTTCTTTAATGTCGAGTTTTGCAGCGATTTCCTTTACTTGAGCATACAGGGTTTTAAAGTTGTCATTAGCATTCACCCTTTGTTTCGATAGCAGATCTAAGACACTTGTAACATTTGCTATGACTTCAGAAGGATTTATGTTTTTTTTAAAAGTTTCTCAGATAAGTTATGTGTAGTTGACAGCATCCGGCTCAAAACAAAAAGATTGACAAGAAATTGAAATTGACTGAGAGAACTACTTAGAGCATGTGCCTTAGGTGCTGAGTCGGTTGATTCTTCTTCTATTTTCAAAGGAGAGAGAAGGATTGGTTCTAAAATATTTTTAGATAAAAACACCGAGTCGTGCCTTTCCACCCATCGTGTTTCACATAATGAAATAAGTTTCTTTTTTTCTGTTCAGGACAAAGTCAGATTTCATTGATTTTAGTATTTCAGTTCTTTTGGCTGACATATGAAAGAATCTGCAGACTTCTTCGATAACGTCCATACAATTTCTTATAGAAGGAATGTTACTTGCATCCGACAAACACAAATTTAGACTGTGTGAAGAACAATGTGTATACAAGGCTAGTGGTAGTTTTTCTTTGATAGAAGCTTGTGCCCTTCTGAATTGCCCTCTCATCGTGGCAGCATCATCGTATCCTTAACCTCTCATTTTCTTTAAGTCAAGCCCTAAAATTGACAAGGTCTCTAACACTGTGTTAGCTAAGCCTGCACCAGTAACGTCATAAACGGGGACAAAAGTTAGGAAATCTTCTCTAATTTTGTATGATTGGTCTTCAACATACCGTACACAAAGAGAAAACTGTTCTATTTGTCTAATGTCAGTGGTTTCATCTGCCAATACGGAATAAAAAATAGACTTCCTGACATTTCTCATAATTTCAGATTGTATTAAATGACCAAACGTGTTAATGATCTCGTTTCGAATTAAAGAACTTGCGTACATGCTCCTCCCACTACTGTTCATTAACTGGTCTTTAAGGTGATTATCTCCATTGTTGGCTCTGTATCTCATGAGTGATCGAAAATTTCCGACATTTTTTTCTGGCTCTTCTAGGCCAATTCGTCCACCGTCACGATGACGTCTTACTGCTATTTGCTGCCCTCCGCAAAATCTTATAGTTTGTATTATAGGGATCAGTCTTTTTCTGTTTTTTTCAATATCCAATCTTCTTTGAGCATTGACTTGATTAATAATACTCTGAGTTTTTTTGTAACAATGGATTTTGTGTTTTCAGCAATCAAGACTGATTTTTTATGATATGTGCAATTTTCATGTTTACGAAACATTTCCTTGGCTTTTTTCAAATTGCTAAAGGCCTGTGTTACTAATGCCCCTGATACTTGGTGATCTCCTTTTCCTACATTTTTGGAGTGCGAAAATATTACGCAATATTTACAAAATATCCGGATTTTTCTTCAGAATAAGCTAACCACTCGAATTCTTCTAGCCATTTCATTTGAAAAGATCTAGAGTGGTTTGAACTAGAACTACTAAAAGTAGAAGGAAATTTGCATACAGGTTGAGGTTTCCAAACATTTTCTACCAGCGAAATTTTTTCTTTATTTGTTAACGAACGAACGGAATTGCTTTGACAATAGTTTCCAATATCATAGATATTTTTTCATACTTGGTTGAAGTCCTCCACACCTGGAGCTCGATCACCGGTACTCGCATTTGCGACGCCAGAAAAAACATTGTTACTGGCACAGTCAAGTTCAACACTGTCACTAACCTATTTACACTCTGTTTTTTCTCAAAAAAGTTTTGAATAGAAGCTTGTCTCTTCATTATGAATGTAGTTGACTCAATAACACATTAAGATTCCAGAATAGAAAAATGCAGATGATCGCAGATACACAGCTATTCAAAAAGCTCACTAACTCAATCAACAGAGCTACAGATAAAACAACTTGACAGACAAGCAGAGAAAACAAAACAAGCAGAGCACACGAACTAACCGCATAAAAATGAACTAACTTCTATTGCCGGTTGTCCGTTAATATAGGATCAGTTGGCGCGCTTGGCGATCTTCTGTAATATTCCAGAATCTTCGAACCTATTCGAGATTTCGACTCTTCACTATTGCCAACTTAGTTTTCTTGCCAAATTTTGCGCCAAGTTGTATATGTATAGACACAAAATTTTGCGAATGAAAAACGTTATTTAGTGAGATTATCTTTGGTATGATATAGTTCAAAACAAGGTCACGCCTTCATTATACGCCCATATTTTAAATTCACGGTACTTCTGGTGCCATCAATATTTGTTTTTGTAAGATGAAAGTAAGGAAATTATTTCCGAGCAAACGCCGACCGAATAATAACTACTTATTACATTAAATTTTTTTCTGATTACGGGGGGCCCGCCCCCCAGTCGGGTCAAATTCTACGCCCTTGGCCAGTCGGGTCAAATTCTCTCACTCCAGCAGAAAGCGACTACCCTTAATGCCAAGCCTAAAAAGCGACCCCTTTTGCCCGATCGCCAGGATATTAAAATTTGCGGCAATTTAATTGATATTATCGAAAATATAATTTTTTGAATTTTAAGATGGTGTAAAAATCATTTAGGTGCTATCATATTCCCGGAAGTTATCAAGGAAAAAAGCAAAATTAAGCTTAATTTTTAATTAATAAAATTCTAATTAAAATTTGAAAAAAACGTCTCCAAGGTGCGCATTCCCACCCTCCGAAATATGTTTCTGCCAAATTTCGTAGTTCTAGGTCCACAGAGGCCTGCCCTTTAGAGCGCCAACACACACACACTAACAAGTGCGCACGCGCGCTCATTCTCCTTTATTATTAAACTAATTATTATAATTATTCTTATGCATAATTTGATTTTCCAGGTTCCCTTAATAAAGTAATTTAAAATTTCACATTGTGATAGACATTTAACCCATGTTCTTTCGGTTGCCTTACATTTGTTCTGCTCGTTGTCTGCATGAAAGGTTCTAAGTGAGTCAAGTAGCTGTCCGTGTCATGAAACATCTAATTGCGGTTGGTAATTGTCAAAACCAACTTCTTTTTTTATTTCTCATGCAAAATACGTCTTTGACTTCAACGTCAAAATGGCGGGGCACATTTTACGTCCAGCAGTCTGTTAGCTGCATTGAAACATAGTATAAAAAGAATTAAAGCATAGCATTAAACGTTTAGATATTACCTCAGCTTTCAACAATGGAAGAGAAATTCACAAATAAAAATTTGTTTAAGGGATGAAAACGATTTGAATTTCATTCCAACAATGAAAAGTATTGTTGTAAATTATGCATAATCTAATTTTAAAAATGTATTATAATTAGAGATAGAATTGTACAGTAATTCAATAAATATCATAGAAAAGATAATTGTTTACACTTTCAGATGGTGTAATAATGATTTTGTGTTGTAATATTTTCGGAAGTTATTAGGGAAAAACGACAACATTTCGCTTAATTTTTAATTAATTAATATTCTAATTGAAATTTCTAAAAACTGGCTCCAAGGTGCACATTCCCACTCTCCAAAGTATGTTTGTGCCAAATTTTGTAACTCTAGGTCCAGCGGTCTGCCCTATAGAGCGCCAACACACACACAGATAGATTTAATAGAGATATAGATTTAATGGTTTATAATCATTTTGTGTTACGAACAGACACAGAATACTGTCATAACAATTTAAATTAGCCCTCATATGACGCAAAAAATGAAATAATCTATTTTACGTTAATTCGTGGAGGAAAATAGGATTTCTATTTACGGACGAGCAGAGAAGAGGAGTGGTGGCTCGTCCATTGGGGCTGCAGAGCTGCAGCACTCTCGGAAATTTTTTTAAAACTTGTATTTTCGTTTTTAATCTTATTCGCTTAGTTTTTCACTCTCAAAGTTCCATGATTTATGAAAACGCCAAAAAGTAATACAAAATTGAAAAGAAGACAAAAAATGAATCAACAAGTAAGAGAGAAGCAGGTGTGAGCTGCAAAGTACTCTGCCCCCCAAATTCGTTCACTGCGCATAAAATCTGAAGAGGAAAAGCGACCCTTTCTCCCTTTAACTCAGATGGGCTACGTGCTGCAGGGAGAGCAGATCTGGCTGGCACGGAGTCAACTGAAAGAGAAAAAGATGCTCTTTTTAATTTATTTTTCTTTTTTCTGATTCCCACACAAACTGGCATTGTCATTGGCTGTTTATGGGTTTTGGTTTCGGTTTGTATTGCGTCGACAGAAACACATCTGTTTGATTGATTATTTGCTTTCTCTCGATAAAAGGCTAGATTTCTTTTGAAGAAGATATTCATTTTCGGAAGAGTGTTATCGAGTGTATTGAGCAAAGAGGAAAGTATGTATGTGGAGCTCTGTTTTTTTTTCGTCAGCTGAATCGTCACATCAACATTCACTTAACTTTCTGTTAGTAAAACTAGTAGTAAATGTCATATATACTGGTTATTTTATTTGTTTGAAAAGCAGAAAATTTCATATCTGGTTTTGGAATTTAAAAAAATTGGCCTACTGAAGGTTAAAGTAGAATTTTAAAAATGTATTTTCTTGATAAATATTATCTTGCAGCCCTCATCGTTTCTGAACTCACGAGCCGTCTCTGCGGAAGAGGTTTGACTGTTATTCAGAAGTTTTATAAGCTTGATCAAAACATTATTCATAAAAAATCAGCAGATATAATCGGAAATCATTTGATCAACATATTTATCATTTTCTGAAATTTACAAATTTCTATATTCAAAACTTTGATTCAAAATAATGTAAGGTCTGTTCACACTGTTATTATATGAAACTCACGCTGGATTAAAGTGGACAAACAGCATCGCGGGAGCCAAATCCTGCACGTAAGTTTGGACGCCTGTAGATAATAGTGACACAAGGATACCTAGTACAGTCAATGATATTCCTACTTTTGGCCACCTAAAAAGAAAAAAACACTTGTTGGTTTTAAACATCTGTCGTAAAACACAGACAGACGAATCAAGTTCTATGCATAGAGTTTAATTATTAACGAGTTATTGGTTTCGCTGTTATAGATTTAAAAAGCGATAAGTGAAAACATTATTGCATCTCTAATTGATCAAAATATTCATTTTGCGATTGAACAAACACTGTATCATTTTATTAAATCGTTTGCAAGCTAGAGAAATGAAATTTGGTATGTTATTTTGACACCCAAATTGTAGATTTGCATTGTAGATTTAAGTGAAAATCGCCTGGTTTTGAGCGACACTGATTGCAGTTATAAAATGTATCTCGATGAGCCTTTAATTATTCTTTCATACGCGGCAAAAAAACTTTATTTTGGTACTGACTCGATGATTCGGGTTTTATTTCGATCACTTTTGTATGAGAAACAATTGAATGCATTTAATTATATTAGAAACGCCTACAAAACGGAAAACATTTGATCTTTAAACATCTTCTTCTGACCTAAAGTGTTCTTTGATTTCTAATTATTTTTTTTCACAAAATTATATTCTATATCTGTTTGGTTTTCACCAAACTCCAGCCCACAGTTCAAATGCAATGAAAAATGAAGTTCTTAATTTATTTCATACTCTTATACCTATTTTAATGTCAGATTAGAAACCGAAATTAATATCTTATCATGTATAAAGCAATTGAAACTTTCAATTTCATTGACTTTTAAACCTTGATTTCATTAAATCTGCAACTAAACTGTTTTTCAAAAATTTGTAATCATGAAATTACGCGGAATCAATGCATATTTGTATTAAATAGTTGCTGTTTAATAGTCTTAAATAGCTGATGTTTAATTTACCCATCTAAGATTATCCATTTTTGGATAATATCTAACGTGTTGCAGCTTTCTACCTGACTGATGCTCTTATTGCACTGATCCTTTAGACTCCTTTGACTACGAATATATGTTGAAAGCATCAAGAATTATATTATACCATGATAATTTTTGTTGGGAAACTTTGATATCCATATGAACTTTAAAATAATCGATGTTTAAGTAACCTCAAAAATTATTCACGTTTGGGAAATATTCAACCTGTTGGAGATTTCTGTTTGCATGGTGAATTTTACTTCACTTATAATTTTACTTTCGCTTTCTTTCACTTCGCTTGGCAATTAATGTATCGATGGCAACCATAATTAAATTATTCCGACAGAAGTTTCTTAGCGCAGGTATGTACATATAAAGAGATCAGTGTCATTTCACTCTCATTGCACTGCATTTCAATACATTCCACAAATTGCACGAGTTCATCGATCCTGCTATTTAAAATTCAGTTAAAATATTAATCGAAATAATTAATTATAAAATTTGAAATCGAATGCAAAGTATGCATTTTATTTACACATTAAAATAGAGCGGCGCCTTGCACGTCCAGCAGAATATTTCTGATTTAAGACTCGATGATAACAGGAATGAAAAACAAAGCAACTATAACCATTCAGCTTATTGGATATACATTCTTATAAACTTTCGATTTCAGAGGACTCTATTTACAGATTTCGCAGAAAAATTGATGAAAAATAAAAAAAAGTAAAATACATGACGACCTTAGCTTTCAACAATGGAAGAGAAACATGGAAACTGTTTGAATTTCATTGTAACAGTGAAAAGTGTTTTTAAACTATGCCTAAAATAATTTTTAAAAATTAATAACAATTCGAGAAAAAAAATTGTCCTGTAACTTAATTCGTATCATTAAAAAGCAATTTTTTGAATTTTCAGTTCGAGTGAAAAGTTTTGTGCTATAATATTTTTGGAAGTTATCAAGGAAAAACGTCAACATTTCGTTTAATTTTTAAATAATGAAAGTTTAAAAAAAAAAAAGAGAAACGGTACCGATGTGCACATTCCAACCTTCAAAGTATGCTTGTGCCAAATTTCTAAGCTCTAATTTCAGCGGCCTACTCTATAGAGCGCCAATACACACACACATTATCCTTTATTATTAGTAGAGATGCATACATTTAAATGCCACTGATAGATGAGATTTGTGCACTTGAAAATAAACTGAGTAAGATTCTTTCAGTGTTTTTGGCAGATATTTGAGAAGTGTTTTATTCAATGAATTGTTGGTCAGTTAACATGCTGTTAAACGCAAAATATGCGACTCCATTTTATTGTTTACTTTGCATGAGGAATAAGAAATTGAAATATTCGGCTACAATGTACGATTAGATGTTTGATGACGAGTATACTTGATTCGACTGGGGACGTTCATAGCGACAATGAACAGAACATGTGCAAAGCTGCAAAAAAACAGGGTTAAATGTCTATCACGGTTCGAAATTTAAAATAATTTTGTCAAGGTTCTGTTGTTTTGGCTTATGGTTTTGTTTGTATTGTTTGTTTCAAATTATGCATAAGACAATCAACTGAAATGAAACACAATCAATATTTCTGGTGAATAAGCTGGGCATCGATGACAGCTAGTCTCTACTAATATGTATTTCGTCCATGTTTAAACATTGTAAATAATCTTTTTGTTGTTCAATAAAGTTTATACGCACACCCATCCAAACTACAAACCGGAGATTTTTATCTCTGCAGTCAGGGGTGTGTCGTAGTGTGAAGTAAAGTCTCTACTAATAATCTGAAGAACGTGCTTGTGTGTTGGCGCTCTACAGACAGGCGCTAGACCTAGAGTCACAAAATTTGGCGTCAAGATACTTTGAAGGGACGAGAATGTTCACTTCGGGGCTATTTTATGAAATTAATTAATTAAAAATTAAGCGAAATTTAAAACGAAAAATTAATCGATAATTTAAAAAAATAGTACAGCAGAAGAAAATTCGTCGTAAAACTCTTTCCTGTAATTTTAAGAACTTTTTAAATATATTTTCAGGCAAATTTTACAAAAATACTTTTTATTGTTGTAATGAAGTTCGGATCATTATTAGTACAAATATTTTAACCTAGGTTTCTCCTCAAATGCTGATAACCAAAGTATGGAGACCTGTTTTTCAGCCAAATGAATAGGTTTCTTTTTAAATCATGGTTTTAATAAAAAAAATATTTTCTTTTATCTTTTTAGGTTTGCGATTATTACAGAAGAGCTTTAACTTCAAATGTTGTAAACGTAATCGTAATCGTAGATTTTAATTCCTTTTCTTCAGACGCATAACATTGAGTATATAGAAACAAAAGCACAATTATTTACAAGGAAACAGAATATTTACATTCAAAGGCATAGCCAAAATGGTTCGTAGTTAGAATTCCTTTTTAAACATTAAACTAAACAGAAAACTAGTTGCCATAATCTTAACTAATTTACCTAACGATAAAACATGGTCAAATAAAATAAAACAGGAAGTGGACAAAATAATGGCAGTGGCAACATCAAACGTAAACATTCACAAATTATTTTTATAGTTTTTACGTTTCTAAACACTACTCCTCTTTTCTGTAATGTAATCTAGATGTGTAAAAGTATATCATGGCTCATCATGTATCATTGAAGTTTTGCTTACTTAATGTAGTGCACTGAAAACAAAAATTGCCTATGAAATTATAAAATTATGAAAGATTTTCGTTATTACACAAAAATCCCGACGCTGAATGATTTCACTTATTATCCTTATATTCGTATATTTTTGAGAATGCTTCGAGTAGGCAAGCAAGTTATTGGGTTATTTAAAGTCAAGTCCTTTTCCAATTAAGTCGAGATAAAATTCATTGATTGAATCAAGATTAAACCTGAAATTTTAGGTGAGATGACAGATTGAGAGAATTTTCAGGTCAATAGCACAATGAACAGAACAGGTGTAAGGTTATTAAAATAGTACAAGTTAAAATTTAAAAATATTTTGCAGTAGAGACAATTATGACCAAGTTATGCATGAGATTTTATTATAATTTTTCACTAAGCCGTCCCAGAGAACAAGCTGATCGCAAAAGCGGATGGTAGTCAATATACTCAACAAACATCTTCAGGAGTTGAATGTGTCTCCAAAAGAGAATACGACATCTAGTTATACAGTGAAGAAAACTGCCCATAATTATCCCTGATAGCAGTTTCTTCTATCATGGATAATTTCTTCTGCATGTAATTTGCCATCAGTTTTATTTATAATACTGTCTAGTTAATATTCAAGAATGTTTTCATTAAAATAGGAAAAATTTTCCTGCTTATTTTGAAAGAAAGAGATTTTCTCTTACCTCAATATTGGCAACAAAATTAATATAGCAGCTATATATAGTTGGAGGTCTGTTGCAATATACCACGTGTGTACCAAACACTGAGAATTAAACAAAAAACAATATATGTAGTTGTTACTCATCGAAATTACTTTTTATTGCATACATTTTAAGAAGACCCAAAATGCTCTAAATCATAAATAAAGCACTTTTAAACTTGAAAATCATACTAAAAAAAATTATTTAATACCAGCAGATTAAAAGGTTGAGCTATCGATAGTTTTTTTTTCAAAAGATAGTAAAGGAAAAAAAGGACTACTGAAACGGACGTTGAATTTATTTGGGCATTTGGTGAGTTTGAAATCTTTCGTACAACATGTTTTCTATGACTTACAAACTTTAAAGAAGGCAGGGAAGACCTGAGTTGCAAAGTGGAGATGATCTGCTTGCTTCAATGATTCACTAAGTAACCACGAACCAAGTGGAGACCAAAACCATTTCACGTCTTATCGTCGCATAATGGGTATTTCATAGTGAAAAGTGGATAAAATACAAAATATGAAAAAGTTTTAAGATGATCATATACCCCTAACTATGTAATTATGTAACTAAATAGTTGCAATATCCTTCTTTAATTCTATTTTTTGGATTTGCGCTACCATTAAATTTTTACAGTTGTTACAAGTCAGTAATTAATGCACGCGAAATTAGTACGATCGCAGCCTTTTCAAAAGAGCTGTTTCAATGTGAGAAATCAAGTAGGAAAAAGCAGTTGCGCTTCCATTTTTTTGTGATCAATAATATTTTTGGAACAAAAATGCACAAATTGTGTATCAAAATTTTTGAAAAAAATTTGAGTAAATATAACAGTTAAAGAGACAGTTAAAACGTAAGAAACTTTTAAAACTGTTTATGCAATTTTTAGAAACACTAAGGGTTTATTTGCGCTTCCAAACTACTTTCTTTGTACCAAAAGAAAAATTAACTATTTAAGTATGCCGATCAGAAGCTATTTCCCTTGGATTTGCGCAGACGGACTTTAGGTTGCACTTTTTGTTTGTAGCAGTTTAAAATGATAAAAAAGGATTTTAAACTATTTAAGATGTTTGAATTATAATTTTTTTTGCCACGAAAGGTTGCGTTGAGCTATTCTTCACTGTGAACCAGCAGACATTGGGGACGACACCGGAGTTACCATCCTAATCTCCAAACTGCCGTACCGCTCCAGATTAAGGATGTGAAGAATGCAAGAAGCTTTGGTTTACTTGGAATGAAAGTACAACAGTACAACCAAGTGAATATAGAGGGTGATGTACACAACATAACACCACAGCATACCCCGAACTCGGAGCCTAAACGGCTCCCTGTACGTTGGATGAGTATGTGTGAAACGTTATTGAAAAGCAAAAGCAAAAAAAAATATTACATCTTGAGATATAAAAACACATTAAAGGGAACATAATTATACATGAACAAAGAAGAATAAAATGAACTGTACATAGAGGGTTACAATAGAAAACTGTGCTCCAAAATCCAACATCATCATCATTGAGATTGTGTAGGCCTATTAGAACACGTTTTATTTACGATACTGTTGAAGCTACCAACGAAGAAATACAGGACATCAAATGAAACATCCGAAAAATACTACAAATGTTGATCAAAAGATATTGTTAACTATGGCTGACACACGAGTGTGAAAAATCTCAACCTTAACATCTCGTTATACGATGAGATGTTACATTTACTGCCAAATTAAAATAAATTATAATTCTAACTTCTGAAATAGTATAAAAACTTTTTTCATTATTTCATATCACTTCTTTACTTCGAAAAGTTTTAATTCGGCAATAACGGAGAAGGAGGAAATCGTAAGACCAGAATCACTTACATTTCGGTTGTTACTATTACATTTTGGAATTCGTTTTTTGAAGATTTGCTGAATTTAACTTATAAGAGTCCATGTAAAAAATGGCAAGTACGAAACAAATTTGAAAAATAATTAGTTGCATTAAACGAAAAAAAAAAGTGCAAGACGAATTCAAAAATCAGTTAGGCTTGTTGTTGGATATTCCTAAACATGGATACGGAAACACCAATGACTGGAGTATATCGAAGATCCAGAAATGGTGCCGAACATTGCAGGCATTGAGATAGACTTAATATATAGATTTAAAATAATCCTGGTAACTCTATCAAGTGGATATGAGACAGATGTAATAAAATTCAAATCTTACTTTGTTGACAATCCAGAATTATATGCATGTTTGGTATCCAGTATCACCAACCATGTTTAAATTATTAGTGCACGGGGAAGCAATGATTTCATATACAGTTTTACCTATTAGGCAACTGTCAGAAGAGGAAGCAGAAACCAGATATAAGCATTTTCGTTTACATAGAATAAAATATGCGCTCAAATTTTTTAGAGAACACTGGAATATGGTCATATTCAATAGAGTGTTATTCATATGTGATACCTTTTTGTCTTCTTTCGGAGAAATTACAAAATAAGTACGTTTTTGGAAAGATATCTTGTACTTATTCTGTAGAAATGCTTGTATCCTGTCAAACAGCCGCAATAAGTGAAGATTCGGTAGAAGGAGAAATTAGTGAAGATGTCATAAGTGAAGAATAAGATGATATCAGCGAAGAGGAAAGTATTCAGGAATAATATGAGAAGATGATATCAGCGAAGAGGAAAGTATTCAGTAATAATATGACGAAGAAATTTGTTCATCTGTGTGTGTGTGTGTGTGTGTGTGTGTGTGTGTGTGTGTGTGTGTGTGATTTGACGAAGAAATATTTAAAATGTTCATTCTTACAATAGTGTTGATAAAAGACATTGATTGTAGTGTTTAATTTAAACCTGTGAAATAAATCAATAACATAATCTTTTTGTGGTCCTAAACAATTGTAACAGAGTTAAGATATGTATCTATAAATAAATATATCAATTCTAAACAAACAAAAAATGCCTTAAAATAATTTTGTCTACTTTTGCATGCAAATACTCCATTGCGTCGGATTACTTGCCGTTTGTTTGAAAATATCGGTTGGAACAAATTATAAAATTTGAAAGACCATATTAACGCGTCCAGAGTTTGTGCACGTCGGATTTCTCTCATGCGAATACAATGGCGACATGCCATTTTGACATGCTTCTGAACATTGAGATTTTGAAGAAAAGGACAAATATTGGATTTCTCTATGTTTTCTAAGCTAGACAGAAACGGTGGGATAGGCGAATTTCATTTAGTGGGAGTTTATTGAAAAGGACAAAAATAACCTATGAGCAGCATTTAAAAATAAAGATTTTACAATAACATTTTCGCAATTTTTTGAAAAACCGTCGTGCATATTTAAAAAGTAACACAATACGTTTCTTTTTAAAAGAAAATTAACTTAAATACTTTAAAGAATTCTTACCGGTTTGTCAACGCCATAAAAGTTGTTGATGAATAATAAGTTTGTCCACCAGTTTTCATGACAGTTTTCATAATGGGGATGCGCTAGATGATACAATAGAGGACCTGATGACAGCATGTAATCCAAAAATGGGATTAAAATCACCATTATGTAAGCAGGGTAAATCCTAAGAATAAAAAAAGATCAAATACAGATTTAAGCAAGAATTCACGCAAACCATGATAAATTGGTTTAGGATAAAAAGAGCTTTGAAGAAGCAGGTTAGAATAAACACTAATTATTATTAAAAAATGTATGAACTTAATACATTTTCATTTCGAGCGTTGTGTATTATGCGTTAAGGAAACATGCATTATGTTGCTTTCATTTCAAAAAATTATTTTACAAAAAAACGCATAGATTTCCATATTTTATTTTTTTTGCAAATGGGTTATAAAATAAAATAAATTATTTCACTCAATTACATCAAGTACAGTAACATAAATATTTGTATTTATATTTTTTTAGGATCTGGTAAAGTTAATTCAAATGCCTTTAACATTAAGAAAATACCAAGTCTACTCTTTAAAATTCGAGAATGACTCCTTAATAACAAGGTATTAAAAGAAAACTTAAGTTATAAAATAAATATGTATTTATAAAATAGCTTTCAGATAAATACACACAAAAAGGGAGGAACATGAATTTCATTACTGATAGTTGTTAATAAAGTTACCCACTAATTTTCATAAAAAGAATTGATATTTCGTATAGCACATGTTTAAATTAATTATACTGTAAAACTATTTTCATCATTAAATAAAAACACAGATAAAACTATCTGTGTTTTTATAGATTAAAAGGATCTGTTCTAATAAATACACATCATGAAAATAATTAATCACACTATATAAATGCACATTACGAAATTAACAATTAAGCACGATTTTACCCGTCAGAAATTGAATTTAAAGTTTTTTAGTTAAATTGTATTACAAATGATTGCATAAAATTTTTAAATGAGAAACAATGCATAATTTTTCGATATGTTTACGGTTCTGATTCTTTGATGTCAAAGGAAAACAAATTTAAATTAGAGGTTCTAGCTATATTTGGTAATTTAAAAAAGATTTTACAGATAAAATTATTCTTAAATGATATTTATAACATAATTTTGTTTGAAACTTTAATTGTTATAATAAAATAAATAACTAAATTAAATCTATAGAATATACTTTTATTTTTCAATAAAAAACTTACCGCCATAGTCTATGAACAATATATAAGAAAACACTAAACGGCTTTCCATCTAATTTGACTGTTTTTAAGGTCAAGTAGCATACCAGCAATCCTCTGGAAAACGAAAAGATATATGTTTTTCACGCAAGTAATTCGTATTTTTTAGCAAAATATTGCATATTATATAATATTTCCGGTATGTAAAAATTGTTTCATGGATCGAGCTTATTATTACTTCCAGCTCGGGTAGTATATAGTTTATGATGCATATGTCATTTACCTGATTCAAAGTGAGTTTACATTTAAGACTCCCAGAATTTTCAGCAAACGAGTCTTATAGTTACATGATGGGTCCTGTAAGAAGTTATTGTATGCCTTCCTATTCGACATTTGATATTGTTGGAAAATCTAAATTCGTGGTGCAAATTCAATATCGTGAGAGCATAGCTCACTACTGGCGGATAATCAGAAAAATGCAAATAATTATTGATTGCCCCAATCTGAGCAGCACCATGTCTGGTGAATGGCTTGGCATTAAGAAGCAAATCCCGTTACAGCAAAATAATTATAAAGGCTTACTACTATTATTAACTTTAAAAGATATTCTATATAGCTTAAGATTGAAAGCAGTAAGTCAAATTAACAAATACCTTAAAATACATTGATATATTTAAAGAAAGCATGGTTATCTACTAAAAGACTCAATGACTGGGCATGCAGTTTTTATGCTATTATCACAGGTCCTGTTTTCTTCGTATTTCGACAATTAGTAGTTTAAAAGCTGCTTGATGCACTTACCCCATACAGAAAAATGAGTCAACTGCAACAGAACCATTCAAGATAACTTGGAACGCAAATAGTTTCCCATATGGCATTCCTTTCTCAGCATTTTCTGAAATAACAACACATTTAATTTGAATGTCATTCAATTTACAGGTTGTTCAAAATTATTTCACACTTTATATGGAAATAGTAATGCAGGTGAAAATATTATTTGTGATATATAATACAGTTGTTGATGTTCCGAAATGCTGAAATCACTGATTTAAACAAGCTGGCTTTTAGTTTAGGGTGGGGGTTTTAACATTTTGTCCTAGCACCTGTAATTGCTTGAAAATAGAGCTTATTTCTTAGCTATTAATACGACAGCATGCGGATTTTTCTTTGGATATAGCTACAATACCTTGACAGGTATCTTTAAAGCTGGACATTCACCGCTATTCCACTGCACGATTTTTGGAACTCGTGAAGGCAAAACCTTTCGTCATTGTGAAATCCATATGAAAATTGGCGCAGATAGATGGCGCTGTTGGAATTCAAACGAATTTGATATCCATTGGTAGGGAAGACCATAAGTTTGAGATTTGATTTTTCGAGATGACGATAAATCACATGTGTGTGTGTGTGTGTGGAGAGCGTAGGGGAGGAAAAAGTGCGGGGGAATCAGTACAGGACTTGGAACCTTCTCAAAAACATATCTCAAAACAAACTTTGGAACATCCTTGAATGACTTGTCTAAATCTATCCACTGGAATGAGTGGAATACAAACCAGTTTTTGGTTCAAATGGAGTAGAAAAGCGGGTCGTCAATTCCCAGCTTAAAGACAGTAGTTAATGTGATTTTGAAGCACTGTTTGTTCTCATGGTAAGAGAGAACCACTGTCTCATGGTGCTAAGCTACTCCAAGAATTTCATTTTGCTATCTGTACGGCTGAAGTATTCGTATTAGATGTTTTAGTAGGAATTCTATGTGTACACACTCTGAAATAAGATACAGGTAAAATATCTTTAAAATGGTAATATAAGCAGTGGATGCGTGTGTTTGGCCTACACCAATCCAAAACTTTTTGCTTTCACTTTAAAGAACTCTTTTGGCTTTCACAATATGAATTGCTCCAGGCAGCATATTCTGGAAAATGAAAATATTACTTTTCTATACTCTTTAACCTTCGGTCGAGCGCATCTAATATGTGAGATGAAGCACTCATATTTTTTTTGTGGCAAAGTGCGGATTTACCGAAAAAGTGTGGAACTTCTAATAGCTTCCTGGTTCCCTACAATTCACACAAGGGTATCTTGGTTTTTTCTCTAGTGCTCTGTTGTTGTATATTAGAGGAACGTTAATCTGGTAGATGAGTTGCGCCCGTTTGCGTAAGTATTTTTAATTTCCGTATTTCAAAAATTTTTCTCAATATCTCTTTTCATGTACCTGAAAAAGTTCGTATACCTATGTTCCAGCCCCTAATGGAACGATATTGATCATTGTTTCAAATATATTGTTTCTAAAATGTCAAATAATCGCAGGCCCACAAAAAAAAATGTTGTCATTGCTAGAACCTTACAAAGAAAAAATGTCAACTCTCTCCTGAATTCGTGAACACCAAATCTAGAACTATAAGCAGAAACTTTTTTGGTTTCAGTTACTTATGTCGTATGTTTCGAAAACGAGGGAAAATATACTTTTAATTTCAAGTATGCAGAATGATGAGACATAGGAAAACTCCAAATGATTTTGGATTACAGTGCTACCAAATCTGGAGTTGATGTAATTGATAAATTGTGCGGAACCTTTAATATGGCAAGAAATATACATATTTGGCCAACAGTGTTCTTCTTTACCGCACTGTATGCCTTTGGTGTCAGTTCTTAAAATGGTGTTTTGTATCCCTGACCAATTTTGTTCAAATTTTATTAGTTGAAATTGTAAGGAGGTACAAAAAAGTTATTCAAAAACGCAAATATATTTTTGTATGAGCGAAGACTTCAGTTTCATACGCTTTTTCTTAAGCTTAAGCAAAAAATTTCTTTATTCTCACAGATGAGTTGCGCCCGAACACGTTAGCACTCATATTGCACCTGCCCGAAGGTTAAACCTTTGTTGTGTAGTATTCTGTACCGTCTAGTTAGACGACGCCCCCCTTCTGTTTTGGGAATGTTTTGTAGTATTGATTAAATTCACAGCCTATAAAACACTTGAGATGTTAATGGAATATCGGTCGTTTTCGTGTCGAATGATAACGTCTATGATTGACTTAATTTTAGATTGTAAGTGTGAAAATAGCATAATTCGAAGCACGTCCTGAGCTCGGGATATATTGGTAAGAGGCGTCAAAAAGAAACTAAAATGCTCAAACGATTCTTTATATTTGTCTCAGGGATAAAAACTTCACGGAATAATTTTAGAATTTACGTACTATTTCAGATATATCAGAGTTATAAAAATATTAACAAAACTCAGGCTTTATATAGACGCTGTGCAAAACGACCTTAATTTCTATATATGTACTTCTCTTCAAAATACCATTATATAGTCATAACTTTTCGCATTGTTTCTTATATGGATTGTCATCGAGAACACACAAGTGCACAAAATTACAAATTTCGAGCACATGAGGAAGCGAACGGAAAATCGATCGCAAAATTCCATCTTTACCAACATGAAATAAGTCAAGCTGAATGAAAATGTGTTGAAAAATATCATAATTCATCAAAGTTATTTTTTTAATCTTTAATAAATGCGAGAATTGATCTTTCAAGTCACCACCAGATGGCGTGCAGAGCGAAGCCACGAGAAGCCGCTGATGGTAAGGGCAGATTGATACAGGCTCTTGTGGAAGGAGACGGTCAACGAGAAAAGCCAAAGAGGGACTGGATATTGTTTAAGAGATCCTCAACAAGAAACAACGACCGACCGATGGCGAGTAGGTGGCCAGGCTATTTCTTTGTAATGAGATGCGTCATGTGGAGGTGACTTCATAGCAATACGTTACCTCTCCATCAACCTCTGTCAACATGGTTATACCTGAAATTCAGTTCATCTATGTAGGGTTGTGTGATACTGTATGAAATTGATACTTTGTATCAGGTAAGCAAAAGTATCAGATACAAATAAATGATACAGACAAAAAGTATAAGGTACAAGGTATCAGTTCTCAAACTCGAATGATAACGATAAGTAATGGCTTCCATCGCGTTCCTTTTCGGTGGGCTGATACGAAGTATCAACATGGTACATAATATCAGATTGATACAGTTCCGGTTTAGGGGATCTTTGTGTTTTTGGTAGAGGTATGGTGATGAATTGCATGCGGCCTTGGTTTTGAAGTCATGATGAGAGGGGGCGGAAAGGAGAGAAACTAATAGTTAAGTGCATCAGAAGTCGGGATTCCCGAGCTGGGATTGTTATGTGTCGGATTGATATGTAATGCATTAATTTTGTGAAAAATATACGATAGGATTTCAGCATCATACTCGCGTGTAGGAACATCTCGATCGAGAATGATCCCCGAAGTAGATAGGTGCTTCCTTATTGAAGAAAGATTAAAATAGTGGCGAAAAGAGAGGTACAATTTTGTGTATTAAAAAATTAGTCAGAAAATATTTTTGCATGATTGTGACATTCGTTCCATGACAACTCATTTTTTCGACAGTTGTACTGATCTTAAATGACAAAAAACAAGATAATCTTCTGACAAAGTAAAAAAATTAGTTTTTTAAAACTATAATTATTGAATTATTTTTATCCCTCTCTTTAACTCTTTCGATGTTGTACCTTGTACTTCCTCAATGTTATACTTTTGTTAATATACCTACATCCCTCTTTACTTAATTAAAGAGAAATTTCATGTTTTTGCTTTAAGTTGTTTATATTAACTGTATATATTAATAGACGTTTAGCTTTTAAAACTATTATTGCTATTTCTTCAAAATTTATCATTACCTTTAGCTTTTGTTGCTAATTTTAATTTTATACATTATTTCTTAAAGCATTTTTAAAAAGTAAAAACTTTTCTAAAACTTAAAAGATTGATAGCAACAGTTTAATTTCCATTTTGTTTTTAAGTATTTGTATTTTATAATATAAATATTTTCTGTTTAATTATATTTTTTAAATCGTTATATTCTGAAAATTCTATTCATGTTTAGCATTTCATTTTTATGTTCAATCTATTTTACTCTAATGCTTATTTGTTTCGAATAAAGAAATGCTTAAAGCAAAATATATTTATTTAATCATAGACACTCCCATCAAACTTATATACTTAATAAACATTGCAAGAAAAGGTGAAAAAAATGCGTTAGAAATAATTTAATTCCAGGTAATGATAAGAAATAATATATATATATATATATATATATTTCAGTTTAAAAAAAACTCACACACATAACACAGAAATCTCGTATCAATACCTGATTACTAAGTAACCAGTTCCGTAGGGAAGGTATCGGTTATCGGATGTATCAGATACAAAAGTATCAAGTATCAGGTACAAGCGCTTATCAGTATCAACTTGTACCTGATACAGCAAAACATGGTATCAACCCAACTCTACATCTGTATAACAAACATATTCGCCCGTAATCATCCAACAAACTGTTTTCAGTGGAGTGACTGGCTTCAATTAGATCAATTAAACCGACATTTCATGTTTCTAACTTGTTCTTTTAGTAGCCTGATCAATTAGGGTCCTGTTCAGTTTTTCGTTCATATATGGAATCAAGCAGTGGCATAACGAAGGGGAGACAAAGATGCCCGAGGTGATGCCCCGGATGTAATCTTAAGACAAAAAAACGTTATTGTATTTTTTTCACTTTTTAAGTGTAAATATAACGAGAGGGTGAAAAAATAACACCAGGTCGCGGTAACCATTTACGTTTTTCAGCCACTGGTCCAAAACCTAGGTCCAAAGTTCGGGCAAAACGGAACAACGAGAATTATATCAATTACAATATCACGATTCATATGCCCTTATCGTTAGTTAGGTAATCAAAATCTACACCTGAAAAGGGAAGAAAGGTGTACTTACGTAATGCTTGGAAATTTGCAAGAAAATAAGTGTGTCCAAGAATAATCCAAGACATAGTCAGGAATCGAATGCCATGCAAGCAGCTTAAGGTGTTTGATTTCGTCTCAACTGTCTCGGTGTTGACCAATCTTTTGAAGTTAGATATGAATGAGAAACATAAAAAAATTCGAGCTGAAGTACCTAAAGAAAATTAAAAGCTTAAATACAGGTGAATTTAAACACGAAATGCTATAAAGAAATCTACAACGGGTTTATTTGAGGCAAAATTTCCTTAAAACGTGCTCAGATTTTTAAAAAATACTATTAATATTATATGAATTGTTAGATTCGTTTGGTATAATTTGAACACCTTTTTGAATGTCAAATTTGAAAATTTTTTCCGATTTTTGAGACATAAATATTATAGTCCCAAAGAGTTAAGCATTTTCAAACACTTTTTTAAGCTTTCGATATTGTTAGCGACTGTTGCATTATCTTGTATGGTGGTTAAATAGAATTGAAATAAAATTTATAAAATAGAATTGAAGTAAAATTTGTAAAATAGAATTGGAGTAAAATTTAGATATAGAATTGAAATAAAACTTGTAAAACAGAATTGAAGTAAAATTTGTAAAACAGAATTGAAGTAAAATTTGTAAAACAGAATTGAAGTAAAATTTGATTATGGCATTTTTTTATTTGAATTATATTTATGTAATATATTGAAAGAAACCTTGAACAAACATGATGAAATAATATTATTTCATAATTCTAAATGAATTTGGTGCATAATTTATTTTATGATTCCCTGCTTATGTAACAAAATTACATTAATAAAGATTCATCATTTTTAACAATCGAGTACTTGAATACTATTCTGAATGTTATTAAACATAGATCATTCAATTAAAAACTGACATGAGATGAGAAATCTCTTTATTTTTCTCAAAATCAAATTTGTACATCTATCGTCGAAAGCTCTTCTTAAAAATGTATCGGCATTCTTGTTCTCTAAAATTCATTTCTATGAGTAATTTAAAATACTTTCCCTTCCGCAATATATCTATTCTATATCGCAACAAAGAAAAATAATCACTTACATTTAGAGACAACACCCCTGTAGTAAGAATACATATCAATTAATGATCCAACGAGCATCAAAAATCCAAAGAAACAATAAACGAACCTGAAATGGAAAAACAATGCGACAGCATTTAATATCTTACGAAAGAAGAATTATTTTAATTTAAAATTGGTATAATTATTTCTGTAAGTGGGAATTGACTTCATGTAAAGATTCATTAGTTCGAAACAAAACAATGGATAAATTGAAATATTATTTTTATAGTATATTATTTTGTTATAAATTATGGAACATGGCAATATTATTTTTTATAAATTATGGAC